>JAOXJJ010000195.1:8985429-9001307 GCA_025769935.1 Phoenix roebelenii
CCATTCGGATCGGGTCGGGTCCGTTCGGTAAACCCAGACCCGACCCAGAAAATGATTCGGGTCCAATTTTAGGACCCGACCCGGACCCACGGGTCCTAAAATTTGGATCGGGTCGGGTCTACATGGGTCGGATCGGGTCGGGTCTCGGGTCGACCCGACCCATTTGCAGCCTTAATTGTCACAGGCGATTGCCTGGGTTATTGCCTAGGCTATAGGAGAGCCTGTCACCTATAGTCGCTTAGGCTATTTCACAACTTCGATTAAGGCATCACTAGGGGATACATTTTCTATCATGTGTTACTTATGTGATACTCCACAACACATTGGTGCAATATCATTATGGTACTACAATGACAAGGATACAACATTCGCACCACATCTATTCTAGAATATGCCCAAATTCTGGAGGGAAGCATCAGTGAAGCTCATCGCCTCAGTGACTTCATGTCCTGTGCATCACACATGACATGCTCTAATTAAAATTATAATAGTACTACGAAATTGGCATAGTGGTTATAGGGTGCAAACATATTTAATTGTCATTAAACAAGCATACTATCAATTAAACATTGATATGTTCAATGTACAAAGCATCAATCATGCTTCAGCAATTTATTTAATCAAACTGTAAATCTTATCTTTTAAAGCTAAGAACAAATAACTAATGAATTACACAATGGGACAATACAGCATAATCATTGTCTAGTGGATATAGGATACTACTGAATCCAAATAGATAACATCTTACACGAACCACGAGACCATAATAAAATAATTTAAAATCTAGATGATATGATAATCAGAACAGAGTGATGCATGCAACGGAAAGGCATTAGCATACCTTTAAAGTAGGACACCTTACTCAAAATTACTAGTTTCCAAGAAAAAACCTTGTTACAAATCATAACAAGTATAACTCAACACTTATTCCTATCTTGTACAATAAAGTATAGAATGGGAGAAGGTATTTCTAAAGTAACCAGAAGATGAGATCATTGATTCTAATCAACTTCTAGGGTTCATTAGGATCATAGGATAAAATTTCTCTTGATAATTACTCTACTTTGACAAAATATGAACAAGCGATGTTATCATGAATCCTACATCATTGTGCAGAAAGAGGTGGATTTTGCCTTCTCATGAGATTTACTCCGGAAATATCATTAGGTACCATACATAAAAAAAATTACCTTTCCTTGCATAACATCAAAACCACATAATTACATGAACCTCATAAATTTAGAGGACCACCTAGCAGGGAAGCACACTGAGCCAGTTCTGGTACAAGCTAATACAATCAAAATATAAAAGAACCAAACCTAATTAAATGATTTATTTTGCTTAGTCGTTCAAAATTGGCCTCTCTTTGTCCCATATGATTTCTAGCAGGGGATTTTACAAAAATTACCCACTTTATTTCTGTTTTTGGAGATTTGGGCCACTATTTTTAATTCTAGAAAAGGCCCGGATTCTAATTTTTGGACAATTTTCCTCCTAGCCCCAAATACATTCTCCAGCAATTCTATATAAAAAAGATTCTACATCTAGAGCTCCAAAAACATGTGCATTTCCTATAAAATATGTACATTCAACTTCACTTAAACATACAGCTTAAGAATATCTAATGGAGCTAGGTGCAAAAGTGTCTAAAATTTCAAAACCAAGTCATTCTTGCCAAAATATAGAAGCAGTCCAAATATGCAAAGAGGAAAATAAAGTGGGTCACTTTCACAAAATTTCCTTTCTACCATCATTCAATATAAAAAGAAGAGAGAGAGAGAGACTTAACTTTAGCTGTGTTTGGCTCGAAAAAAATGCAGGAAAAGGTTTTCAAAAAAAATGAAATAAGGGAGAAATAACCAATTTTGTCAAACTTGTTTATGTTAAGAATGACCTCTGTTTCCAATTTATATGATACTTCTGGATCTTCCAAGTAATCAGAATGATCCCCAAAAAAGAAAGGATTGGATTGCCGTATACTTGGCATTGTGTTTTTCTTTATGAGATTATGGGTTATTCTTAGCATGTTTTAGACTATTGTAGTCTTCAATAAAACACTCTCAAGAGTTGATGTGAATGGATTTTTAAAACTAATGTTCTGCACTAGCTTTTCCATCCTTAAGGAATAAAAGAAGCTCACTTGTATGGAAATCTCATAACTATATTAGAGGGAGCCCACTCTAAGGCATACCCTTTAAATGTCATTACTCCCAAATATATGAACTGAACATTTTATAATACAGATAACACTTCTATCCTTAAGTGGCATAACCTCATATCAAAAAAGGAAAGAAATAAAGACAGCTAGCCATCAGACCTAGTTCCTACTCACTGAGAAGTGAACGATTGCAGATATAGGCTCATGAATCCCTTTATATTTTGATGTTTTGCAGCAGATCACTGGTGTAAAATGTAACAGTGGGATCAACTTGGTGTAAAACAACAAGCAAATCTATTGAAAAGATTAGCGCCTGCAAACTTGGTTAAAGCTATAATGGTTTTCATCAATGCCCAAGAAAAATGATTTAGTACAGAAGGTTGCATCGATTTCATTCTATGTGGATCCCATCTTTGGATCAAGATCAGTCGGGAAATTAGGATCTTCTTCCATATTATGAAATGTATAGCCCCTCAGGTCATAAGATATGACTTGATTATGCTATGTAGGTATTAAATCATATATTATCACATTTTCTATAATTCATTTGCCTATATGGCATTTAAATTACTTATTGGTAATAAGACTTAAGTAGTAAAGTTGGCTACCTTGTTACTGTATGTAGTCTTGTTATGGTAATGAACTAAACAGGTACTTCGAGGGACCTATATCCTCCAAACAAGTTAACACAATATTTCAATGAAAGTAGTCATGCTTTTCTCATTGCATGGGAATCAAATAAATAGACATCGTTACAACAGGAGTAAACTAACTAGCTAAAATGTAGCTTACTGGCCTAGCGCTACAATAGGAAACTAACTATAGCTAACGGAGAATATCTCTCCGTGGGACCTGGTCAACAATAACAAGGAAATAACAGCAAAGCAAATAATAAGGCAAGTAACACAAGGCATGCAACTACTTTTTGGCACGTTGGTGAGTGGGGAGGAACACGTAGCACCCCATGCATCCACCATGCAACCACGTAGCAGAGGCACGTAACACGAGGCATGCAACCACTTCTTTGGCACGTTGGTGAGTGGGGAGGAACACGTAGCACCCCATGCATCCACCATGTAGCACGTAACATTTACCCTTCCCTCCGAAAAACCATGTCCTCATGGTTTGGGAACTTTTGCCGGAATTGTTCATAATCTTCCCATGTGGCGTCGTCGACCGTGGTTCCCACCCATTTCACTAGCACCTTAGTGGATACCCAATTTCTGCGATCTAAAATTGTCTCCGGCTCCAGGTGTAATGTTCCTTCAGGAGTGATCGGGGGTAAAGTTGGCTAAACTGAGATGTTGGCACTGAGTTTGGGTTTGAGGCAGGAAACATGGAACACCGGGTGGATTTTGCAGTCCTCCGGAAGAGAGCTTATAAGCCACCCGCCCGATACGTTGGAGCACCTGAAAAAGCCCGAAGAATCGAGGGGAGAGCTTCAAATTATGGCGGAGGGCCAAAGAATGGTGGCGGTAGGGGCTGCAAGCGAAGGAAAACCTAATCGCCTACAGAGAAGGTTCGCTTGGTGCCGAGATGGTCGGCTTGTCGCTTCATACGTGCTGGAGCTTCCTGGAGGTCGTTTTGCAGAAGAGATAAAATCTGATCTCGTGTACGTAGGATCTCTTCCCCTGTTGCCACACGAGTAGTGCCCGTGACATACGAAATAAGCTTCGGGGGACGGACACCGTAGACCGCCTCACAAGGAGTGACTTTCGTTGCTTCATTGGTGTTGGTATTGTACCAAAATTCTGCCAATGATAACCAAAAAGACCAATCTCGTGGCCGAGAGCCTGCAAAGGTGCGAAGGTAGTACTCCACGCTCTTGTTCACAATTTCTATTTGGCCATCGGTTTGTAGATGATAGGAGCTATGAGCAAGCGTAATGCCCTGGAGCCGAAACAACTCTTGCCAAAAATGGCCAGTAAAAATAGGATCTCGATCAGTTACTATGGATCGCAGCATCCCGTGGAGTTTGAAAACATTGTCAATACATAATTGTGCAACTGTGGAAGCGTGTATGGGTGGGAGAGCTTAATAAAATGGTTGTACTTACTGAGTCTATCGACAACCACAAAGATTACACTGGACCTTTTAGATGGTGGAAGACCTTCGATAAAATCCATGGACAGCTCCGACCATATACATTGCGGAATGGGGAGTGGCTGAAGAAGGCCCGTTGGTTTGAGGTTCTCCACTTTATGTCGTTGGCAGACATCACACTCGCGTACATGCTGCTTAACATCCTGTCGCAAGCCTTTCCAAAAGAATTCTCTCTTCAAGCATTGAAGCGTCTTGTGAAAATGAGAGTGTCCTCCCTGCGGGCTATCATGCATTTGGCAGAGGAGCTGTTGCTTTAAGTGGGGTTGGTCATCAATTAAAATCCGATCTTTATAAAATATGAGCTCATTCCGCAATTGATATTTAGGAGAATCCATTGTACCTTGCTCTAAATGAGCTTTGATAGCTCTTAATGCTGGATCTGTGAGGTAGGCGGCCTTTAACTCGTCAGACCAAGTTGCAATAGGACCTGTAATAGCTAAGAGAGGGTGTTGTTCATCCCTTTGTGATAGTGCATCTGCGACACAATTCTCCTTTCCTGATTTGTACTCAACAAATAAATCATAGCCAATTAACTTAGTTGCCCAACTTTGCTGCATAGGCGTTCCAATTCGCTGCTCCAAGAGATACTTCAAAGATTGTTGATCAGTCCGTACAATAAAGGGCTTCCCAAGGAGGTAAGGTCGCCACTTTTTAACGGCTACCACTAAGGCAAGTAACTCCTTCTCGTAGGTGGAGAGGTGTTGATTTCGGCCTTTAAGAGCATGACTAAGGAAGGCTATTGACCACCCGGCTTGCATTGAGACTGCCCCAATGCCAACTCCCGATGCATCGCACTCCACAGTGAAAGGCTTCAAGAAATCTTGGAGAGCTAAGACCGGTGGAGATGTTATTGCCCTCTTAAGTTAGTTGAAGGCGGTAGTGGCTTCGGGAGTCCAATGAAAAGCATTTTTCTTTAGCAAGAAAGTAAGAGGGGCTGCATTCTTACCATAATCGCGAATAAATTTTCGGTAATAACCGGTAAGTCCTAAAAATCCTCTAAGAGACTTCAAAGAAGTGGGAATTGGCCAAGTAAGCATAGAATCAATCTTGTCGGGATCGGCTTGAACTCCTTTGGAAATGAGGTGGCCAAGATAGTCGATTTGGGAACACCCGAACTTGCACTTGGAAACTTTGGCGAATAGGTGGTGCTTCCGGAGTAGGCCAAAAACAATATGCAAGTGATTGAGATGCCCTTCTCAAGTCTTGCTATACACCAAAATATCGTCAAAAAATACTAAGACAAATTTTCATAAAAAGGGACGAAAAATGTCATTCATTCAACCTTGAAAGGAAGAATGAGCATTAGTTAAGCCAAAGGGCATTACAAGATACCAAATGTTATGGTAATGAACTAATCAGGTACTTCGAGGGACCTATATCCTCCAGTCAAGTTAACACAATATTTGAATGAAAGTAGTCGTGCTTTTCTTATTGCATGGGAATCAAATAAATAGACGACATTACAATGGGAGTAAACTAACTAGCTAAAATGTAGCTTACTGGCCTAGCACTACAATAGGAAACTAACCATAGCTAATGAAGAATATCTCTCCGTGGGACCTGGTCAACAATAACAATAACAAAAAAAATAACAGCAAAGCAAATAATAAGGCATGTAACACGAGGCATGCAACCACTTCTTTGGCACGTTGGTGAGTAGGGAGGAACACGTAGCACCCCATGCATCCACCATGCAACCACGTAGCAGAGGCACATAACACGAGGCATGCAACCACTTCTTTGGCAAGTTGGTGAGTGGGGAGGAACACGTAGCACCCCATGCATCCACCATGTAGCACGTAACAAGTCTGCGCTGGTGAATGGAAGCCCCTGTCGCAAAAAAGAAGTAGCTCTTCCCAGCTCCATCACCAATGAAGGAATGTGTATCCTTCAATGAGTGAAACTCCTAGGGACTTTCTCGCTGGGCGTGCTTGCATCCTAAAGCATTATGAGCTATATTGGTATTAGCCAGACCAACCTCATTCTCTCTTTCTGAATGCACTGTTTCTTCATCAGCAGGTGGGGAATTCGAGACTCCAGCCTCACCCAAGAAAAAAGAAAAAACTTCAATCAATGAATGATCAGTCATTCCATTTGTGCTTTCAGCAAGTAGGCGACGCAAATCTATGGAGAAGATTTTCAATTGGATACCAATTTCATGGATGCATTTGAAGGCCTCGAGATGACTCTTGCAGAAAAATTCTGATGTTGGGAAGCCTTAAGAAACCGACAGTTTTTTTTTTCCCGAATGATGTTCTTTTGAAAATCAAGAACCCAAAAAACTTGTAGACCAGGTGATTCACTGCCTCGCTCTCGCTAAAATGGTGATGAATCTGGTCCTAGAACCAAAACTAAATAAACATACTCCTCAGTTGACTCAAAACTCTAATCGGAACTCGAGCTCAGATTGACATTTTGTTCAAAAGGCCTAGAATCCTGATTTTTTTTAATAAATTTTATCATTTGCTTTTTCCTAAAACATTCTAACCAAAATGACCATTAAATTGACAGGTAATATATAAATATCATGAATAATGAGACACCAAGTTGTATTAAACATGTTATATACAAGCTCATGTTGGTAAAAACTAGACTTCTTGCATGTGTGGCTTTTTATTCTTCATTCATCTACTTTGTATTTAGCCCATATTACAATTTTCACATTTCTTATATATTTTCAAAAAATGCTTGAAAGAAATCAAATAAAATTTTACTATTTGCGATCTAATTCGATCCAACCAACGCAACAATTTACGAGTCAATCCTGAACTTAAGAACATTTATCTCAATTATAATGATAGAGATGTTATCAAAGGAAATTTGAGCCAAGATAAGAATCTCGACCTAATAACAGTCATGTTAAATATCAAAGGTGATGTGTGATTGAACTTGAGAAGCAGTAGGAGAGAATATACTATCATCATCGGGCCATAAGCACATAAAAACACAAGGAGTCACAATGTGCCATTGAGTTTAAGGAATAATCGTGGAAAAAACACTAAAATATGATTGATAGTGTCATAGGAATAAACAGGTCAAGATCATATCTACCAATGCTACTCTAGTTCCCACAAGAATGACCGACCAATATGTATGCAGTGGATTACCAAATAGAAAGAGCGTACTAGAGAGAAGAGACCAACAATGGCGATTATAATTGTAGAAGTGACTGGATGAATCTCGCGAGATTCTCGAGGATGTATAGCCGTGAATTAGCTATAGTACATGTGGATGTGCCAATGTAATTAACAAAGTGGAACCTATGAAGTTTTTTTTGTGACTGACATGCTGAGTTCAAATGTGAGTTGGCATGGTACAATGAAAAGCTGCATATAGAAATGACACATGGAAAATGTGGCAAGCAGCACATAGTCAGTGATGTCTTGCAATGGAAGCATAAAAAGGCAAAGCAAATAGCCAAATGCATATCTAGAACGGTAACAACAATAATGATATGCCATGAGCTAATAGGATAGAACAATAGCTAGGCACAAGGTATAGTGGTAAACTACTTAGTAGAATCATATGGCAACGACAAAAAATGGCTAGCAAGTTCAGCAAGTAGAAAGGAAGACTACCAAAGAATTTATGAATCACAAATTCGACACTACATGCACATAATGACAAGAACTACAAGAAAGCAATATTGACCTAAGAATATTATCTAGGCAAAGGCAACATGACAAATGGTTAGTTGAATCTAACTGCAAGAACTAACAAAATTAATTAGAAAAGTATCAAAGGGCAGTGCAAAGGGTTACAAACGATCCAAGCTGTCCATGAACGGCTCGTGATCAGCTCGGCGATCAACCTGTTTGGGCTCAGTTTGAATAGGAAAAGAACCTAACTCAAACAAATTTTAAAGCTAGGCTCACAAACAAACCAAGCCTGAGGCTTATAAAAGTACATAAAAGCTCGGCTCGACTTCGTAAACAAGCTCATTCATACTCGACTGAGATCCCATAAAAGCCAACCTACAATACCTTCTGTTAATCTTGGCTTGAGCTTGATTAGCCCTTTTCATACAGCAACCAAACCTGAATAGCT
This sequence comes from Phoenix roebelenii, assembly GCA_025769935.1. Lineage (NCBI taxonomy): Eukaryota > Viridiplantae > Streptophyta > Magnoliopsida > Arecales > Arecaceae > Phoenix > Phoenix roebelenii. The sequence continues at coordinate 8,993,738 of JAOXJJ010000195.1, forward strand.
TACCACTCAGTTGGACTCAGCACATTTGCATACCTCGCTGCCACAAAAGATGACATCTATTGCAACTGCAGCTATAATAGTAGAAAGAAATCTCTAGCGCAATATAAGGCAATAAAAGAAACCTAAAGTAAAGAAACCTAGAGTCAAAGAAACCAATCCACAAAGATTCCAACAAATTCAGAAAAACAAAACGTTACTCAAAAGCATGGAACAAAGCAAGCCATCCCAATAGCCATTCTCGGCCATGCATCATTCATTTCAACTAAACCTAAAATAGTGCTGTTTTTGGAGTTATTTCATTTATGTTTTTAAGAAAGTACATTCTTTGTCCTCATTTTCTTTCAATCCTTCCAGTTACCATTTTAGACATTTTGTGCACCTTCTTGGTGCAATTTCGGTTTCTTGTTCTTATCAAATAATGATTCCTGAAGCGTTTTGAATAGTCATTATCCAAGGCCCAAGAAACATCAGTACATGAATAACAGGATTATATAAAAGAACTAACATGAAATTTCTGTAAAAATGTCATAATGAAAAGATTAAGGCTTGAAAGATCATGATTGCTTGTGAAGTATGACCAATAACTATGGTTAAAGTAGAGATCAGCAGACAATAAACAATCTCAAGATTCTAAAGCAGTGGGTACTGCTAATATAATCCTAGCAAAGTGAATATACTATCACAACAAATAATCAAGAAAAACAGAAGAAACCGTACAAATAGGTGAAATCAACAGCTAAAAATTACAGTTCAAGACTAGTGATGGCTTCTCCTATTAGGTTTACCGTAAGAGACCTCACTATCAATACCAAGAAGGATAAAAAGGAAAGAAAGAACATAAAAAACAAGCAGACATGTAAATTCTAAGCAACAGAGGGAGGGAAAACGGAGAACAAAGATCAAAGAAACAACCATAGTTCCTAACTACATTCCAAGAATCACGGTCTATGACACAAAATCTGATGGATTCCAGCTCAAATTCCCCAAATCCAACCCCACCATCAATATAAAATATGGGCGTATACCCGTTCACAATTAACCCTCGACAAAAACCAAATTTGAGATCAAAACGCCCAAGAATCAAGTACCAGAAAAGCAAGAGCAGTAAAGAAAGGAAACAAGAACAAGAAGGCTCACCCGGAGAGTCCTGGCAGCCTCGGAGGCAACGGCGGAAGGGCTCCCATGGAGAAGGTTGGGAGCGGAGGGGGAGAGGCAGTCAGCGACGGCCCCCCGAAGCGGCTCCGGCGGCTTCTTGGCCGCCGGGGAGGATCTCTGCTGCCGCCCGGACGGCACCCCGTAGAGCCTCGCGCTCGCCGGGCTCCGCGACGGACTGTAGCTCAGCGCCCTCTTGGGCCCTCCTACCGGCTCCTCCGCCGGCATTCTATCCCTCTCTCTCCCCTCTTGTCTCCCACTAGCCCGATCACCCCCTCTCTCTCCCTCTTGTACAGCTCTCTCTCTCTCTTTTTATCTCTCTCTTTCTCTACTTCTCCCTCTCTTGCTCCACATTTGAACGCCTTCTTTCTTTCTTCTCGCTCACGCTCTCTCCTCTCAGTCGAGGAAGAACGATGAAAAAAAGCGAAGAAAAAAAAGGATCGAGGGATTTGGAAGAGAGATTTGCTGGAGTCATGAGAGAGAGAGAGAGAGAGAGAAGAGAAGCGACGCCTTCGGAATTCTCGTTTCGGCTTGTCAGTGGAGCGTCACGGGCGGCACCCACAAAGAAACCCCAAAACGGAATGCCGTGTGTCTCTCGAGTACTGAATTGGGTCCTCTTTTGAGGTCCGCCACTCCGGTGTCTTTAGGAGTTGGGTATATTATGAGATGATTATAGCTGGCAATGCTTCTTGGGGCCCACCATCAGGGCTTCTTTTTAAATAAATTAATCCGCATGGCACAGACTTCCGCTAGCGTCCAGATTCCAGCGAGGTTATCAGTTTCTGAAATATAAAAACATGTTCGTTTTTCACACCCCTCCGACCAACAAATTCTATGTGGGAAACAGCATATTTTCTGAGAATCCAATAATACCATGGATTAGATAGCTAGAATCTTTTAGGCCGAAAATAAAGAGTTATTTTGGACACTCCAAGATATTTTATTTTCTAATTTTATTGGATATATCCATACTCATCAAATATAATCTATCCGCTTTAGTGGAAAAAAAACAACTCGACACAGATGAGAAGAAAGGCAAGATCTTTCTCTTATTTCCAACCCAGCAATGAGCCACTGACGACTTATGGTGGATCACAAAATTTGGAAATTTGAGATCTAAGCTTGGCAGTAATTTGAGAACGAATGGTGATTCGATCTAGGATACATGTTATGAATTTGCAGCATTTATCATTTTAAAAATTGGTGAACTACATATAGTACATGCCTATTGAGCAAAAGATATTCTTGTGAGATGCAAGTACAATATTATGTTAGATGCCAAACTGTGTTAACTTAATTGCATGTCGATGGATAGCATAATCAATGCATGCTCATCATCCCAGTTTGTCGGCACGGTCTATCAATCACGGAGTTACAAAGATAAAAATAACAAAATTCTCTATTTAATTATTGAGGAATGCTTTGGTAATAGAGAAAATTGAGGAAAATTGTTAAACAACTGATATGTAACTCTATTGTCACTCCCTTTTCAAGCAATGCATTGATTACATGTTACCCATATATCACCTTTTACTAGCTTTGATAAAAAAAAAAATCAAGTTTGTAATAATGGATTTATAGCTTTTGGTAACCAAAAATCTTGCCATACAATGAAGGTTAGAAAATGGCCAAAAAAATAATACACAACAAGGAAAAAATAAAGTACACAAGCATAGGAGGTTTGTTATCATATTATAATTGTGGTTAGTTTTCCATCTATAAAACATGGTCAAAGAGTTAGGAGTCTCTCCGATTTATGGTTGAGTTGGAAGAGTTCTAATCCAATCTCCAACTATAATATGATACAAGAAAAAACACCAATCTAGAACTGAACTTCTTTGATAGAACCACGAACCAGAGAAATTCCAATCTTATGGTCAAAATTATACAAAACACTTAAAAGGAAATTAATAAGAAAGAATACTATTTTATTCACATTCAATATTTAAACCATCGTATAGCCTGCTATGCTTCTCCATGATTGTATTTCAACAAGCCTCTCTCTCTCTCTCTCTCTCTCTCTCTCTAATGTGTGCCCATGAATGTATTAGCTGTATTTGGATGCTTTCAAGCCCAACTCATGCAAACAGAGATCAAATAGTGGCGGCATTTGTGTTGGATTTTATCATAATTTTCGACAATATCAATTACAGAATAGTATTATTAATCAATCATCGGCAGTCATCCTGCCATGCTACACAGACATGCAGCGGACACCATCATGTATACAATTGGATCTTGAATTGGGATTTCTTTTTTTTTTCCTCTCTTTCTTCCTTGACTATGAGACCAAAAATCTACTGGTGGCCTTTATGTCCCCAGAAAATGCTACCAGTCAAATGTCAAGGACGAAACTGGGAGAACCCCGTGCTTCCTTTTCCCAGCTGCCGTATTATTCCCCCCGCCCTTGCAGTACGGCACTGCTTCCTCCTCGTTTGGGTGCCGTCCAAAGCCTGAACACCAAATTGCGCTGTGCGGGGATGGGAAGAACGTATCCACCAAATCAAGTACTTGCATTCATTGCGTTAAAATAAAAAAGAGAGGAAAGAAACGTCCAGCAGCCACCATATGGAGAAACGTACTCCAATGGCTTCTAAGCAATCGAGGCACAGTTGGGTTTTCTCTTATTTCATTTCACTTTAATCTGCGGAGGGGGCAAGGAAGCATCCTTCCTCTGGGCTTTCCCATGGATACAATTATCCGTAAACAGTTCACTGTAAAACTTCTCAGATATGAACCCTGATAGAGATAATATGCCGGTAGCCGAGGCCCATCTTCCTAGGATTGTGAGGCAGCGTGAATAAGGTCAACAAGGCTCACCATTTGGGATTTTTGTGCCTATGAACTATGGAAGAAGGTGCAAAAGAGAGATTCCGGCATGTTTATAATTGTAATAATTTATCTTTGAAGGAGTTTTGCTCATAGGTGTGGACAGACTTATTCTCGAGGGTGATTCGACTACGGTGATCGACTGGATCTGAAATTGGGGATGCGCATGTGAGGGTAGACCGCTGCTCTTTGACATTCGTAGACTTCTGCAGAAGTGTGATTTTCATCGGGCCACACACATCTCCACAAAAGCAAACGGTGTAGGATGACTTCCTATGTGGCTCACCATTTCAAAGGATCCTTTATCTAATCTTTTGTTTTCTAATTTTATTAGTCGCATCCGTATCCGTAAAGTGTGAGCCGTCATTGTACTGAAAAAAAAAAAATCTTGTTCAGAAGACAGATGGCCTTCCATACTACAATTATTGTTAATTGCAATACCCACAATGATGGCTAATAACACAAACATCGATCATATGTCCAAGAGTAAGCATCTTGGAAATCTAGCTTTGAACACGTTGCATTGGCTATATTTCACATTTACACTGTGTGCATAAACATGCACACACATCATGCATCCATTAAAACATGGGACTAGATTTTGAGTCAAAGAATCTTGCTATGCAAAGCAGCTTCTCTGAAAACCTCATGCTATAGAGTACGTTGCTTGAAATTATTGTATTTCTAGTGCATGTCAGCAACTGCAGTACTGATGTTCCATCCTACGCTGAAACTTCCTGTCATCCATATCTTAACACTTATTTTAGTTTAGAAAAGTAATATCAGTTTAGATAAATATAATACTTATTTATTTTGATTAGATAATATTCTCAAGTATCAATTATAATTATATTAATTATATAAATATAATTAATGCTTATATAATTGATACTTAACATTGATAACAGCAACTTATATTTATTTATCATTAAAGGAATAGATAATATAATACTCACTTATAACAAACATCTTCAATAAGTGATCATGATAATTCTATCTTCTTCTTATATCAGCTATAAGGGCAAATAACAATACTATTTGCTACAAAATATATTATTTTATTAAATAGTTATCTAAAATTATTCTTATAATAATTATTATATAATAGTAATAGATAATAAAAATAATAATAATAGTACTTTTTCAATCACCTTTCATTTGATAAAAATATTATCTCTCAAATTATACAAATTCTTTTGGAAAAAAATTGATGAAAAAGTTGAACTTTGAAAACTAACAATGGCTGTTATTGGTTTCAAAACCAATTATGATAACAGTAAATAATACATTATAAGAGATTCATTTATCAAAACTAAGAAATTTATATATCAAGATCTGAGGTATTAAGACTATATAAACTTATTAAGAGAGTTTTTTTGATGAATACAATAAATTCTTATCAAGGAAAATGGTGTTTGACGAATGACTATAATCATTTTAGATATAGATATAATAAACCATCCCAAATAAAGAGTCATATAAAATAAGAGTCCTATCTATTATTCAAAGTAAAGAATCAAATAATAATAATAATACAGTCCAATATAAAGAAATGTATTAAATAAGAATTGTATTATCCAAAATAAGAACTATATTAATAATATTATTAATACTGGTGTCCATGATAGATGGTGAAAGCTCACGGGATGCTGATTGGGTGACAAACATGGGATGTTCGATGCAAGTTTGACTGGGCATCCAGTTTTCCTAACTACAACTTTCAATGTATAAAGATTGTATGGTTGTACCATAGAACTATGGCGTATAATCATCTTGATATCAATAAAAAGTAGTCATGCAGATGCTACACAGTTGAAGCAATCAAACAAGACAATACGGTGGTGCTAAATTAGTTTTTCCGCAGGAGCAACCTAATGGTGGCAAGCCATTGTATTTCTTAAAAAAGCTTTTCAACCGGACCATATTTCTCAAAGGAGCTTTTGGAGGATACTTCAACCCATGCACTGGAGATATGTTTAAAGCATCTAGAATCCAAAATTTTGGGAAAATTACTCGATTCACAAGTCATAAAACAGCAAATTCATGGCTGAGATGGGAGAGGAAAAAACAGAGATATAGAAGGAAAGAGGCAAAACAAACCAATTTTATAAATTTCATGCTTTGCTTCTTCATTATAACTGATGCATGACTAATCTCAATACAAGCTTGTTGCAAGATTAAGAATGTATTCCCCTGATCCAATGTCGACAATGCACATCTCTTTATTAGATAGACAGGACACAACACTTATTATGAAGAGATCCAACATGCATAAGCTTGCAAAAATGCAGACTGAATGCAGTCAATCTAAAGCCAGATATCCATGGGGCTTTAATTGTTTTGGCTTTTGGGTACAACAAGACGCTGACGGAAATCCTCTTCCATGAGTGGCAAACCCTCACGTAATGTTACCTTGGGCTCCCAGCCAAGCAGTTCCTTGGCCTTTGTGATATCAGGCTTCCTCTGACGTGGATCATCAGGTGTATTCTCCACAATCTTCACTTGTACCGTTGGGTCAATCAACTGAAATCAACAAGAAGGTTTCAGTAACTTATTAACACTCTTTCAGCACTTCTTCATCAGATTATGAAGTAATCGATTAAAAACTTATGATTCTGCTTTTAGGTTACCCATAATCCACCAATTGGTCTAAATTAGGAGATATTTTATAACAAGGGTCAGATAGTTATAAAAAACTCAGCTTTGGAGTATACAGGGCCGATCAACTTTGTACAAACAGATTGTGTTAATAGCTGCCCAACATGAAACCAGTGGTCTCAAGTTTCATGCTGGGTTAATTACAAAAAACAAGGCAAAGACATCTTCAGCAGGAGTAAACAGGAATAACAAAGGATTTTGGGCATAAGCTGACCTCCTTCACAGTTTCTGCAAGCTCCATCATTGTAAATTCACCTACAATGGTTAATGCTAATTAGAATTACGGAAGTCAATTGCCTAAAAAGATAAAAAGTTATGACAGAGAAAAACAAGTTATGACACTTAAACAAATGGGTCTACAACAAAAAGAGCCGAAAACAGGAAGGCCCACAGACAAACATCAGCTAACTAAGAAAAATCAAAGAAAATTTCATAAGTTACCTGGGTTTCCTATGTTGATTGGACCAGTATGATCTCCTTCCATCAGGCGAATAAGGCCATCAACCTTTAGAATTAAACCAGTTAAATAATCAACCAATCACATCATACATGACCCAACAGCTCTGAACCTTACAGAAAGAAAAAGAACGTGTACCATGTCAGAAACGTAACAGAAACTTCGAGTTTGTGTTCCTGGTGCTTGAACTGTTAAGTGTTCACCTCTGCATGACATCAGACAAAGTAAGAAAGATTTCAACGAGATAAGCAAAAAGTGATGAGATGGGAGTCAAATAGAACTTAAAATTGTCACAGAAAAAATAAAATAAAATAAAGGCCTTTGGAAGTATCACCGGAGTGCTTGAGCTATGAAGTTACTCACTACACGACCATCATCAATGTTCATCCGTGGTCCATATGTATTAAAAATTCTAGCAATTCGAATTTCTGTTACAGAAGATCCATCAAAAGATAGAAATTTTTGAGAAGCATT
>JAOXJJ010000195.1:9001378-9013078 GCA_025769935.1 Phoenix roebelenii
CAGTTAGTAAAAAACAGTATTTCACCTATGCCATGCTGCCTGTGATAATCGAACATCAAAGTCTCTGCCACACGCTTTCCCTCATCATAGCAACTCCTTACCCCTACAATCAATCAATAAATTCAGAAGTTCAGAAAATGCCTAGAAGAAAGTTGATTATGATTCTCAAAGAATGTCAAATATAAATTCCAGCAAAAATTATAACCATATAGAAGATGTCAAGGTACTGGTAAAGATAAAAACAGTGAAAAAGAAAAGAAACTAACAACTCAAAGACAATGATAACATGCATGAAGTCCAAACCTAATGCTAAGTATTGAAGTATTGCAAAAATATAATCCACTTCGCAATAATAATCAATACAAATTAGTTCAGAAGGTAGAATCCAAAAAAATGAATGTCCAAGTATTATATGAGAAAGTTGTGCCATGTATATCAAACACACAATATCTATTAACTATCCCCTAATTCACCATCCTTCCTGAACAACAAAGCACAAAGATCTAACAAGACCAATTATTTGAAGCATGGTACGCAGTAGTGGTTTCAGCACTTGTACCAGTACCATTTTGGTACAAAGTCAGTATAGGCCGGTTTGTGGTACCATCACAATGCACCTCTGTACTATCGGTTTGCTACCAGTATGGTGTGCTATACCTGGTGCCGCATGCTACTGTCCGGCATCGCATGAGCGACCCACTAGACAGATAACAATTCTTCAACAAACAAGAAATGATTTTACAAGATTATCATAAACTAAACAACTCATCTTTTATAAGAAATAGCAGTATGCCTATGTAAGTGGATTAATAATAATCCACAAGTTTAGTTGAGAATGACATAATACAATTGAAGATCTTAGGAGAAATTGAGTGGTCAACATAAAGGATCATCACCCACAACATTTACAATAACCAATTCTGAATTACTTGCAAGAAGAATCCAACATACCAATTGGGTTAACATTGCCCCAGTACTCTTCGTTCTGGGGATGCTCAAGAGGATCACCATAAACCTCTGAGGTTGACGTGAGTAAGATCCTGCAAGAGAAAAAATGCGAGGGATTTAAAATATCAACCTTGTAAGAAAACAAATTAAGCACCATAAGCAAGTCGAGAACTAACCTTGCTCCAACTCTCTTTGCAAGCCCCAACATGTTTAAGGTGCCAATGACGTTTGTCTTTATGGTCTATTGCATATATTTTCAAGATATCACTTCCAAGTTCAATAAGGATGACTTACAAAAAAACTAGTTTCAAGCTCAAGGAAATATGTATCTAAGATATAGGGAGGTAGAATTGAAGAAGATATTCTTCTTATATAACGTTTTCTTGATTTTGATTCCAAAACATGCGCTATCTTTTTGTAGAGAGATATTACTTCATTTTTGTGTCTCTCACTAGATAATGCTATAAAGAGACTACAGGATTCTACTTCTGAAAAAGAAGAATCCAATTGTTTTTTTGGTTAAGCTTAACAGAAGGGGTTTCGGTGAAAGATATCATACACATGTAAGTCATTGTAATATAACACATGCAAGTTATGTTGTGCTGAGTAGGAGGGGCTTCAGGCAAGCCTAGTTTAGCTGATGAGGTACTTGTGAGGATTTGGAACATGTGTTCTTTGGGTGCCATCTCCCTGCTGCTGTGTGGCACTTATTTCGTTTGAGCCATTGATTTACCTCCTTAGATAACAACTGTCAGATAACCACGATGAAGTCATCGAAAGCACGATAAGTTGGGGAGTCATATATTCAATTATTGTCTATATTTTATGGCTGTTATGGGAAACAAGGAACAGGCAAGCATTTCAAGATGAAGTTGTATGCCAGGCTGGTATCATAACAAGGGCTCAATTTTTGGTTAATGAACAAGACAGTTTCCTTGAGCTACACAAATGAATGGAGTTTAGTTTGGTCATTGGGGAGATATATCTTTGCAAGATATTACGCCATCATCCTCTTCCATTATTTGTTGGTCTCCCCCTCAACCTAACTGGATTAAACTGAACTTTGATGGCTCTTACAAAGCAGATGGCATGCTGGTGATAGTTTCATCATCCAAGATAGCAATGGATCTATAATGGCTGTCGGGATGTTCTCATGAATTCGGTGCCTTTTACTGAGTTACAGGGGGGCATGGGAAGGACTGAAGTATATTCAAATGTAGAAAGGGACTCATATATGGGTGAAATGTGACTGGGCAATAGCTATTTGTGGCTCAATCAAAGGCCTGATCATAACCATCCCTGCATCTCAGCCACAGCTGCATGTAGAAGGGAATTTATAAATTCTTAAGGGGCGCATGTAACATGAGAGGCAAATCATGTAGCTGATAACTTGGTTAATATAGCTGCAGATTCAAAATAGTTGTGAGTTTGGACCAATGAATATCCTTATGCAATCTGTACCTATGCCATAGGCACCATGGCATTGCTTACGGTTGAATAAAATGAACATCCTGTCCTTCCAAAAAACTAACAGAAGCATATGAGAAAGGGCAGCAACACACAAAGAGACACAAAATGATGTAGAAATTGGAGTTTGCTAAGGGCCCCTCAACAAAGATTTCTAATGAGAAGGCTCTTGATACTATAGTTGATACTAGATACTAATGCTACATTTGGTTTCCAGGAATGAAAGGAATTGAATGGGGATTAGAATGCAATGGGAATGGAAGGCAGGGAATTGGAATTGCAATTCATATTCCAATGTTTGGAGATGAAACAAATGAATGCATGGAAAAAGAATAGCAAATAAATTCCAATATTTAATTTAACTACTTATATATTAGAAAATAATAAGTTTTAATATTTTTAAATATATTATTAACTAAGCAATAGAAGTAATCTTATAATAACGAGCTATAATTCTTTTGGGGACTTTCTATATACTTGTTACTTTTCTTCGATTATTATGACACAATTTTTTACTTGTTATTTTCATTTATACTTGGGGACGTTATTATATTTTTATTAATTTATTTCTATCTTACTTATATTTTTATATTTTTTTATTTCTAAATTTTATTTTAAATTTCAACATTATTTATTTATATTTTTCATATAGTAAATTTATTTTATTCATATTTTTTTATTTTTAATATATATTTTATTGCATTTTTAGTTATTTATTTTAATCAAATATATCATTTCTTTCCATTTTCATGGGAATAATCATTCCTCCCATGTAAGAGCCATTCCTTCGAGTGAAGGAATTGTGATTCCAAAGAAAGTGTGGCTACATTCTTTATTGCCATATCAAACATGGGAATGGAGCCAAAGTTGAAATCCTCATTCCATTCCTGTGCGTATTCAGCGAACTAAACATAGAGTAAAAGCAGAGGACTAGTAAACCATGCACTTGGGGCAATAAGCTTCCACGCATAAGAATGTGCAGAAAATTCTGTAGCATAATTGTCAATAATGATAAAGCAAAGCCAAACTCATTAGTCATGTCCCGTACAATATAGTTTTTAGCGTCTGAGTTTCTCAGGCTTCTACTATTGGAAGTTGTTTCTTGTACTTATTTCATCAAATAGTGAAAAATCTTGGTTAAACCAAAATTTTAAGGCTTCGATAATTCTACAAAAACTGAAATTGGCCTAGAGGCTGACATATGATAGAATTTCAAACATGTTGAATGGATAGATTATTCTATGAGAATCATCATCAAGCATACTTGATCCCTAAAATTAAGATAAGAGAATACACACCTTTACAGGGTTGTATTTGTAGAAAATTGGAGAAGCAGGACAAGCAAGATGATAGATCTGATCAACCTCCACCAGCAATGTTTCTGTAACATCTAAAAGGATAATAAAAAAGTATTTAGCAACATGTAATGGACATGTAGACTTGTTCATGGATGCATAACATCTATTTAAATTGATGAAAGACCTATAAATATTTCTATGTTGGACTATACAATATACTAGGAGACAACAAAATGATCAGACATTCAAGACAAGGCAAAAGGTCTGAAATTATGGAATTCTAGAAACTCTTCAAATATCATTAATTAAAAAAAAGAATTGTATAGACCAACTAAAAGGCATGGATATAAATAACAATTACTTAACAATGAGACCAATGCAATCACTGATATTTTCATATTTAGGTATATCAATTTACCATGTCGAATAAGCTCAAATCTTGGGTGCCCAATCCACCTTTTGAGGTTATCTTTTGAACCAGTAAAATAGTTATCCACGACAATAACCTGAAGAGGATAAAATTCTTTTTTTTTAAAAAAAAAGCAAATTATCAAATAAAGCACAAGAATTTGTACATATGGTTTAATCAGCCATCCTGTAGAACAGAATGATCAGCTGGAAAGACACTGTACCATTGCCACACTTCGAGAAAACATTGTCTTTAAGAATCATAGTTAATGCATTAAATAACATATGGACTTGCTAGCAGCATAATTTAATGAAGTTGCCTTTTATTTTTGAGATAAATCTTTGCTGATTAGTCAACAAATTTCAAACAATAATTATCACTTTATCCCCCGGGTGGGGGTGGCATTCATGCATTAACATTAATGTTACAGCAGATTGATCAGTTGACTAAGAGAAGATTGTGAACTTGTAATTATTAATATTTTTGCATCTGAAATTAATAACCACAAAAGATATTAACACCACATATAGAAGTCATAAAAAAAATACCTCATGTTTCTCGTTTTCCATCAACCTGTCAACCAGATGAGACCCAATAAATCCGGCACCCCCGGTAACCAAGATCCGCAGATTAGCCTGTCAATTGTTAACATGACAGCGAGTTGACATACATGCACTCAGCGCATGCACAGAGATCCCTTTCATGAACAATCTAATTCTTTCGACCACAAATTTCAACAATATATAATTTAGCTGAAAGTAAAAATAACCTGAAAGAATTTGGAAAATCGCAGAGGAGAAGGGGTCGGAGGCGGCCTCGTGATGGTGTGTTGATGATCTCCATTGGCAGACTCCGCCATCGCTCCGATCTCCGCTTAAACAGATGGTCTGCAGTACTCGTTTCCAAACCCTAATATCATCAGATCTCGTCGAAACTAATCTTATAAACAGGAATTGATTACAACCGATTACCAAGGTTTCGTTTTATTCCATCCCAACATCTGAAGAATATTAAAAGCTTTTAAGAAAAAAACAATTTGCTAACGTCAAGGTAACGAAAACAGAAATTCTAACCAACAAATCTAGATTAAAAAAACGTCTATGTTCTCGTCCCAAGGAAATTAGCTTCGTATTTCCACCAATTAAATGGCGCGGAGCCTATAGATCTAGGACCTTTATCTAGAGCAAGCGAGCCCGCCGCCAACACCAACCGATGCAAAGATCAAAACCTAGAAACCCTTAAAATACAATAGAGAGAGCAGCGAAGATCACATTTGAAATGGAGCAAAAGGAAGGAAGAAAGCCGATCGAGAGCGATACCTCAACGATTACGGGATCTCGAATCAAATCCGAAATTACCGCGTTTAACTGATTCGGAGGATTAAAAAGAAAAATACCTTTAGAAAAAAGGATTTGGTGAGGGTTATCAGCCTCCTTTGGGATCGAATTGAATTGATCGTTTTTTTCCTTTTTGATGAAAATAATGTCAGAGATTGTTTGGGCTGGCCGACGGTAGTTGCTATTTACACTAACGTTTGCGCTCTCTCTCTCTCTCTCTCTCTCTCCCCCCCTCCTCCTTTACTATGCCGCGGCTGAGCTGGCGCTGCGTAAGTCGGTTGACAAGCACCAAACGCATGTTGATGCGAAAGCGAGGGGTGTACGGTTGGGGCTGCAATATAGTAAAACTATTAACCCGTTTTGATGGAATTAGGACCGTCCGATGCGGATTAGCTGGATAAACCAACACGACAAATTTCCGTGATAGACAGAAATCGGGATTTGTGGTTTTCTAACGTATGAGGAGGTAAGACGCGTCGCTCTGGCATGGAGGGAAGAGTTCTGGAGGTTTTTGTTCACTTCAGTGCAAGGACTCTTCCTTTATTTATTTATACTAGTTGACAGGGACGTGCATTGCATGGTTATTTTTGCACGTTGATGGTAATAAAAAAAATAGCCTACTAATATTGCTGAAGGTGGCAAAATTTAATATCATATTATTGCTATCTTTGTTATATAATCGGGCTAAAGCCAAATGTAAATCCTAGATAACTGGATAAATAGTTAGAAATCAGGTTCTTAAATTTGTAGTTCACTTCTTTGAACCAAAGGTAAATCCCATATGAGAGAACCTATAACTTACAAAAAACAGATGACCTTACTTATCTCATGAAAGCATACAATGCCATAAATATGTGGTTCATTTCATCAGACTACCAAATGTAAGTCCTGTATTGGAGACATCCACATTTGTAATAGGCTACAAAATATGAATATTTTCTATTTCCATAGCCTAGATAATTAGCGATACAAAATTTCTGACATATTCGATCCTTCTATTTGCTTACTCTGCTCCAGTTTTGGACCTGCTCCAGTCTATATCATTACTGGCGATGGTGGAAAAGTAGAAGGATTGAAAAATTAGCAAAGACATCTAGCTCTAGCTACCTCTCAAAAGTTCTATCTTAATAGGTTATTCTTTTCACTAGGAAAAAGTATAATTAATTAACTTGATTTGCAGTTTGACTCGGCCATGACCTAGCTACTCAGCGTATCAGGATGCAAGATTTGGCCATGCAATTCTGGAGATCAAGAGCCGAACACATGCCTACTTCTTGTGGCATCCCAATCGGAACGGAGAAAAAGCTAGCATTCTCTGATCTAGTAACATGATTTTGATATGATAACTAGCACATTCTCTACAGATTCAGCAGGGTGTGTTCGTTGTTGTTGAAGATGTAAATTCTCTGTTTTGACTGTGATTTTTAAAAAGCCACAGATTGGTCATTTCAAATGGCAAGGATAAACTTCACTTGCCATGATACCCAAGAATGTTAGTCACAACATCGTCATATTTAGTCATGCACACGGGCTGAGTTGATGTCCTCCTTGATCGAAATATTTATCAGTTGGTGCAGTTGACATAAATCATCTCTAGTTCTTTCTTTTTCTTTTTCTTTTTTGTTAGAACGGATGTATCGTACATAGCAGATACGAATACACTCAAAAAAGTCAAAAAATAATAAGTCTTGGAGTGCTCCGGGTTGATCCTCCTCCTCCAGCCAGAGGATTTTTCAAAAATGGTTAGCCACATAAAAGGCTACCTAGTCTACTGCCCCGTTAGCCCCTCTCAGTACACATGCTTAGCCTGAGCTCTAGTTCTTTCTGTTGATCAGATTTATTAATGTCTTCATAGTTAATAGCATGTTTTTGAAGTTATGCTCAAACTTTCCAGTATTTGGTCATTTCTAGGGTTGATATTAGGTTATCTTATGCCTGGCCTTTTCCTTGAAAATAAAATAAAAAAACAAATATTAGGTTTTGCTATCATAGGATATCTTCGTTTAGTGAATAATCTGCGACCCTCTTTCTTAAGCCCTAAAGTTCACAACTTAGTAAATATATTATTGCGTGCACACACATCAAAATTAAATAAATAAATATATTGACCCCTCTTCCAGCTCTCACACTTCAACCGTCCACAAGGTAATCTCTACGGCCAACCATAACATTCTAATCTCCTGCAAAACAGCCAGAACCCTACCTTATTCATCCACCATGCCTGACCACATAAGAACTTCCAACAAATTAACAATGCACCGTCAGTTGCGCATTCATCAAGATCTTTTCATTCTTAAATATGCCTTGTACAAACTATCGGCAATTACAAACCAAACAAATTATTGAACAACATATTTTAATTATTTAACATCAAGATACAATCTGGTCCATGGATCAAAACAGCCTTTCTTTGAACCATTAGATTAATGAGGGCAATCTAACATTTTAATGGCACCCCTGCATGGCTCAGATCTTCAGGCTTATAGCATTCAGAGCTGGAGGAACTTCCACTCTCCTAAACTATAGTGCAAATACAGTAACAAAAGATAGTATCATGCCCTGACACGAGGCATGTTACAACAAGTTAAGCAAAATATCTCCTTTAAGAAAAAGGTAGATCTAGTGAGCCCACTCCTCTCATTTGCGGATGCACCTGCTGTAGCAGAAGAAAACCATGATTGGTGAAGAGATACATAGCACCAGGAAGGCTCAATTACTAGCTCGAACATGGACTGGAGCTCTTCCGGTCTCGCATTTCTTCTGGTTTAGGTTCATACCATGATATAAAATAAATTACACGCCCCGAAGGTGGGCTCTAGAAGATGTCCGGGTGGAACCGTCCAGGAATAGAACTGGATTCCTGAGCCTTTTGAAGATGTACCTTCAATGTGTAATTGTTCAGCTGCACCAAAATTATAACATTTTATCATCCCGGTCAAGACCAAGCTCTCTGAACATCCTAGAGAAATATGAACGTGGCAAAGATGTGCTTTCACCCAACATCATTAAGTTGAAACAAAATCCCATTAAAGGTTTAGAAGAGCACATAATGTGGGATGGCTGGTGATAATGTCAGCACCCAAGGTCTTAGCTTCAGATGAAGAACATGCAATGTGGCAGAGGCTGTAATTCTCTAAGCACACATGGTCAAAGTTTTACAAGTTGTGTCTTTCCATCACCATATCCCTTATACCATGCATGCATGCGATTGGGCCAAATTCAACATAGTACTTAGTAGAGCAAAACTGACAGCTACTTTTGCTTACCTCCAATGTCCGGATTTGCTCTTGGTACTGACCAATAATGTGCTTCAATTGCTGCACCTCCTTTAGCTTCTCCTCATGCTCTATAGTGCGTTCATGCTGAATAGCAACAGCTCTCCTCAGAATCTGGTTGTCTTTCAACAAACACTGCAATTGCTCTTTAAGAGAAGCAATGCCCTGCTGCTCCACATAAGTGTCAAAAAAGAGCCAAAATTATTTATCAAGAACAGAAAAGATAGGGGAAGAGCTTTCGTGTAAGCCAAAATGGATCCTTTAGATCATCTACCTCCACTGATGATGTAGTCTGTGCAACAACACTTTGTTCAAAAGTTTCCAAGATTTTCATAGCACGGTTTCGAACATCATCCCAATTTGAGGCATTCATCATTTCTTGTACAAACATATCAATCCATGAAGCCACATTTTGGGAAATATTAGGCTCAGAATCCAAACCGTCAGTCTGAGTACCTTCAACATTCTGCTGAGATGTCTGAGAATTACTACCACCTGAAACATGCAGACAGATAAAAGTTCTAAGAGAAAGTCATTTGCAAGTCTCAGACAGGGCCGGCCCAAGCCTTAGGCGACCGAGGCGCGGTCGTCTAAGGCCCCGGCCTAAAGAAGCCCCCAGGCAGCGCATCTCTTTGCCGGCTGCACCCCATGGCCGAAAACATGGATGGAGTCGACCATGACATCCCTCAATCCCAGACTTCATCTAAAGTTTCCTTCCTCGTGGAACATCTCATCTTCATTAGTCTTGGCGCCACACTCGCCTTCCCCTCCTCCTCCCTCCTCCTCTCCTTCTACTCGTCCTCCCTTACTCCCACCCTCGCTCCCACTCCCACTCCCTCCACTGATGACTCCATCCCGACCTTCTATGACGACCCTTCCCTCTCCTACACCCTCGACAGCTGTCACCTCTCCGACTGGGACTCCAAATGCCGTCACTGGCTCCGCCTCCATCCCACCTTATCATCATCATCATTCATCCAGGAAAAAGAAGAGCGGGTCCTCTTGGTCTCCGCTCCTTCTCGTGTTCTCTGTCGGCATGAAGTGTTCGTCCCTTCTTGTAAAGATTGATATGAGAGGGGAAGATAGATGTCTACTTGCTCGATTTCAATATGTTTTGTTGGATTTTTGCGGGTTAGGAAATGGAGTGGAGTGGTTTTGAAGGGGGCATCAAGGCAAAGAGTAGGACAGGGGAAGGATGTATCATGTATGCCTCTGTATGCACAATGCACATTAATTAATAATCCATTAGTAAGTTACCATCTCGCTGCTCTAGAAGAAGTAGCACAAATCAAAAAAAAAAAAAAAACCCAGAAGAAGACAAGCATCCAACTAATTGTTGATGGGCCTGATAATAAACAGCTAGCCTTGCAATCAAAGCAGGACGAGAATTTTAGGTGCAATTCCGTTAACAACCTTGCAAGCCATGCTCGGAGTATGTATCACTATATGAAGCTGTTTTTGATTTTTTATTTACTTTTAGAAAGATTAAATTGATTAACTATATTATTAATTCAAAATAGTATTTTAATGAATCTTAAGTATAAAAGTTTGATTAGAAATTTTGCATCTCAAAAAGCTAGACGAATTATTTTTAAATAATTTTTTTATAACATTTTGCACTTATTAAAAAATTTTCATCATTCAAAAGGAAGAAAAAAAAAAGGCCCCGCCAGTGAGTTCGCCATAGGCCTCCAAATGCATTAGGCCGCCCCTGGTCTCAGAGTTGAAATAATATCACCACCACTCAGATAGAAATAAATGCAGGATATTACACGTAAATCCATGTCCTAACCTTCAACAGCATTTTCAGTTGCTTGGAGAATAGAGTTGAGCCTTGCTGATTCGATTCTTGCAGAATCATCACCAAGGCACAGAGCATGAAGACTCTTGATGGCATCATCAATTTTGTGATCATGGGTCTTTAAAACAGTTTCCACAACCTGTGCAGCAATTGCAAATAGAAAAATCACATTGCTGATGGTTAAAATAAAAAAAGATTTACAGGGTACAGGGACTCATGGAAATTTTAGATTCCAAGACATTTAACAAAATAATATTGGCAGAAGGCAAAATACACCTGAGTCAAAATAGTGCCATCAAAACTGGCTAATTTCATATAACAAACCATACATTTACAACATGACAATATCCCACATAAAAAAGAGGTGCATTTATGAGGTGAGAACATGATTTCGCAATGAAGGTGCTAAGACTTTAATGTCAGTATATCCCATATAAAACCAGAATTACCCTATTGAGCACAACCGAATTTATTCTCCTTTTATAACAGGGACACCTTCTACGGTTTGTGCATGTCTAAGACATTATTCAGAGAGCAGACAAAATAGAAGATTGCCTTTCGTACATGAACAGGGATGTACTAAAAAATAATCGCCAAAAATGTCATACTTCTAACCCAATCTACAATGGTGTCTAAAGCAAGCTAATGAACTGCCGATTTTGAATGTCAACAATATCCGACAACATGCAGCCGTGTTTGACGTGATGGTCACAACAACTAAATGAAAAAAATCTCTTGTGAGGTATCAGGCCCGAAAGTGTGGCAGCGAGAATCAAACTCCGATTAAAAGCATGAACTACTTAGAAATTAAAAAAGATTATGAGCTTAATTTGCCGCATAAAAAGCAAATAGGAATTCAGCCAGCAGATGGCTCCAGTGTGTTTCGACATCGCTCTTGGGTCTGTATCTTAGGAAAGGATCTGTAAACTTTCATTTTATCTCAAATCCCCAGAAACAAATAATTTCCTACGCCAAGGAACAACATTGACGATACCTACAAACAACTGTTAAACGTCAGAATCATCCATTCACCAAACACATTCTCTTCAACAGCTTTCAGTGAATTACTTCCCCATAGAACTTCGTACTTGCTTAGTTCACCAATAACCCGATTACGATGCTTGCTCCGAATGGAAGAGGGACGGCTTTCCTTTCTTTACCCGGA
>JAOXJJ010000195.1:9027548-9039591 GCA_025769935.1 Phoenix roebelenii
AAGTTTGCAGCCTGAGCCCGGCCCGATATTCATTGGGTCTAGCCCATAGCCCGGCCCGCAGGCGGCCCGACCCGATGAGCTTCGGGCCGGCCCGAGCCCACTTCCAGCCCTATTTTCATCGGGGCATGATGCCACTGGCATGGGGATCCATGCTTGACAAAATGATGCGGAGAAAAATGATCACCTGCCCATAATTGAACTTCAATGTTTGTCATGAATGATATCCTGCTCCAGTGGAAACTCTCTGCATAGTAGACATATGTCATACCTCTATTAGCTTGTTCTAGATACCTAAAATTAAAGCCATCTACCTCCTTCACACTATAGTAAGTGAGAGTGGCAGCTTTAGAAACAAAAATTTCCATGAGAGAAAGGGAGGGACGGATGCATATTACGATTTTTCAAATCCAGATTTTCTCAAATACATTGTGTAAAAATTGATTTTAGAATCTTTGATTGCTAAGGGAAGGGTGGTTAGCATGGAGACAAGCCTCAAATATGAAAAAAAATATATGATAGGCTTGACGAAGAAATCTAGTAGTTGGCGACTTAAAGTTTTACTCATGCATACTTATATTTTCGTTAGTAAGGTACCAAATCATGGATGTGGAGCTCATAGCAAGGACATCCATGTCAGCAAGAAATTCCATCTAACTAGATGTTGTGACAAACTCCCTACCCCATGCAAGCCCATCCAAGTAGGCATGGGAGCTAATAAAGAAAAATAGCATCGGTCGGTACCTACAAGTGTATGATTTGTGCGATTTAATTACTTGCATGAATTGTGACCATTCAATTAATCCACTCTATAGCCAACCGAAGGGTGCATGGATGCAGGCTTACATTACTTGCGATGTCAACCACATCCTCTTGAAATTAAATACCATCCAGCAACTATAATCTTGCACAATGTCCCTCTAATCCAACATAACGACTTAGGCATTCCTTATCTCATTATTATCCAAGCCCATCAAGCTGCTACATGGAAAGGGCATTCCATTGGAAACTTAATTGCTGCTGGTCTTAAGAAACTGCTTGATAGATTTGAGCACACTTATCCACCGTCCAGACATGGGAGGATCTTAGATGTTATGTCTAGCCGTAGCCAAAGAAAATGCCAAAATTTATAATATCGGCATCTGCGCGAGCATTAAACAGTCGAGTTTGGATCCTCTGCGATGCATGTTTTACACTGTCGCATTAGCATACCAAATATGACTGCATGTCATGCATGACAGATTGTGAGATATTTTGGAGATGTGCGAATTGTTTTTTGTTAATCTAAATACGTAGCAAAATATGCTGAGAACGAGTGTGGATTGTGTGACAGCATCTTATTCGAGGGGCAGGTAGGGACTCGCCTGGCGCCTGATCGTCTCCATTTTCACGTGATTGTAGATATGGTGTCTCGGTACAGCACACTACTTAAAGCTGAAGAACAACTAAGAAATTCAGGGGCAAAGGAGGGAGTTTATTGATATGGAGACGGTGGGAGCCACCGTTCTCAGTTTAGTTAGCGTCCGAGTCAGTATGACTCGGTCGATCACTACGAGTATACATACGCTAGCTTATACAGAAGCTAACAAGTCAGCGGCCGGCACGCGATATGATATCAGAAATGGAAGGGAGAGCCGGTGATGATGTAGGAGGCGACGCGGAAGGCGGAAAGGAGAGTAGAGAGTGCGAGGAAGGCGAACCCAGCGAAGCCCAACCCCACCGAGATGTACGACTGCAAGCAGAAACCGCCTCTCTCCGCCGCCCACGGACACGCCTTCCCCCGCGCCTCCGTCAACCCCGCCGTCTCCGCGGACAGCAGAATGTACGCGAACACCTTATAACCACACCAATTCCACATGCATGAAAAGAAGAAGAAAGGAGAAGAAAGGAGAAGAACATCACCTCTTTGGAGGGGAAGAGAAAGAGCTAGTGTTATAGGTATCGAAAATGGGAATAAAGAGTGTTCGCCCACCCACCTGGTCGTGACTGAAGTCGAACCAGAGCTGCAGCGACTCGGGGAGCAGGGTGGCGCCTTTCAGGATCTCCCAGATGGAAGCTGCCATCTCGAACAAGGAATACAGGGCCACGATCCCATTCGCCGCGAACACGAACCTGCGAGAATTAGCGGACCTGATCAGCTAGCTTACATATTATTCGAGAGTCAGCGAACGAAAGAGAGATGGATACCTGAAGGGGTGAAAGTGGAGCCAGGAAGGGGAGGCGGGGGAGCGGGAGGAGTTGGCGGACATGAAGACGGCGGCGGCGAGGGAGAAGCAGAAGGCGGCGAGGCGCAGGAGGAGGATAAGCGCGTTCAGCCGGCGGATCTTGTGCTCCGCGACGGCGGAATGGAAGTGGCGGTGCGGTGGTCCGCCGGCCCCAGTGGGGAAGGGGGCGTCCCCGTTCCGGAGAGGGGATGGCATCGTTGGAGGAAGAGGAGGGCGAGGGAGCAACAAAGAGCGGAAGAAGTCATGATCAGAGAAGGGAAAAGAAACAGGGGAGTGATGAGAGAGGATTGATAGGTAGTTAATGGAATCACGAGCGGGTGATGAGGTAAGGGGTTGTGTGGATGGAAGTAGGGGGGAGAGGGGAAAAGGAGAGGGAAGGGAATGGATAACAAAGAACCGGCTTTCGCTTTTACGGGTTTTATTCCTCTCTCTGGTTCTTGGGTGATGGAAGACAGGAAGAGGGGTTTTAGGTTCTTCTAGGACCCAGGCGTCCTCATAAAGCACACGGTTTAGGAGAGCAGAGCGACCTTTGGGAGGCGGATTAGGACACCCAAGATTCTAACTTCCAGGTTTTATTTATTATATATTATTATTATTATTATTATTATTATTATTATTATTATTATTATTATTATTATTATTATTATTTGGATATAAGAGGATGGAAAAGGGACTTGAATCAACTCTAATACATCCACCTAAACACTTTACCAACCTGATAAACTTTATCTATCCTTACAAAATGAGGATCAGATTTCTCTTTTAGTTAGAAATCATTACAACTTTTATAAATTAACTATAGTTAGAAAAAAAAAATTATGAAAAGCTCCAATACTTTTATAGCTGGATTTCGAATTCTACATTAATTTTACCTTCAACAACTTCATCTAATTATTTCTACATTATGAGTTAGGAAATTCGAAAGTTTTGATACGCAGCTACATTTTTGATATGATGGATCTTGATCTTAAATGCTATCCAAACCAACCAAGCTACTCGACATGGCCATACGCATTACTTAGTAATAATCCAGCACTAATGAAACTCTTTTTCATAGACTACTTTTAGTTTATTTAGTACATCCCTTGCCTTGCTTTGCTTCTCTAAAATATAAAATAGATATACAGAATGGAGGACAAAAGTGGAGGTGATTGCTTGGTACAATGTCACTGTGGAGGAGAATCATGGATGGTTAAGATAAATTTCACTTAAGCTTCTACATTTTCTACGGCTACTCTCCTGTAATGTTTGCTTCACCAGTTAGAAAGATGAACAGAATGGAAATGCGTTTGCAAGGCATCAATGACGGAGACGCCAATCGATAGAACGCGGATATTATCATCATAACAGTAGGATATGTCTACGTCTATGTTATAAAACTCACATTTGGTCCAATCTTGGACCTGAACAAAGGGCAAGATTTGAAACACAAGCGACTAGAATCCACCTATCGTATGCATTGCACAACTGATAGAGTGATTATGATCACAAATCGCAGCCACTTTTCCATCCATATCTCATCATCCCAAACCTGTCTGGTAGTTACGTAAAAGAAATTTTGCCATGCATGACACATGTCACGTGAGTTGTAAAGCAAATCCTACGGTTCCGTAACTCCGATGCCTTACCCTTTTTTTACATAACTTACCTTGAGACTTCAAACATGAGATGCGATGAAAGGATATATATGACCATCGATAGGATCTGCTCAACTTTCAACAGGGCGTGAATTTATCATCATTCGGCGGCATAGATGTTGAAGCTGGCTTGGCCCTATAAAGATAACTGCACAAAGGCCAGCAGAGACCACCACGGAGTTCACCTGGATAGAGTAGCCTGTAGCTTGAGAATCCAAGCAACCAACTCGGAGCAAAGCCGAAAAGAAGTCCACGTACTCTTTTAGCAGACGTTGAGGCTAGTGGGATGGTATGGCGTGCATGGCCGCCACCCCTCTACGTCAAAGACGTCGCCAAGTCGGTGGCCTTCTACTACTCCAACGCGTTCGATCGGCTACAGCGTCCGTCGCCTTAACGACTTCCACAAGTCCATATATCCACCTCTCCCTTAATTTCTTCTTTCTTCTGTTCTAAAAATTCTTTAGATGGGGCGAGTTGGATAGCGGACAGACGACGATCGCCTTCACGCTGGTGCCCCAGAGGGAGCGGTCCAGACTCCAGCCGCGGGATGGGAGAGGGGCCCCGTGGAGCTCTCCTTCCCTTACGCCGACGTAGACGCGCGCGGCCTCCAAAAGGGAGGTGCAGAACGGTGCCATTCCGGCGAGCCGGCCCGCCCGAAGACAAAGTCCGGGGGCAGAAGGTCGGCTGTGTTCGGGACATCGACGGCATCGTCGTGCGTCTGGGAAGCTATGTGGTGGAGACGCGTCCATGAATAACTTCTCTCGCCGAGCTCACCACCGTTTTGTATGATACCCTTCAAATCAAATGGATGTTATGATCTTTGAGATTCGAACTAATGGAGGTCCACCGGCATCCCATTCACCAGTAATTTGTAAGGATATTAAACAAGCTTTGAATATTTATTACATTGCACCGTTTTCTTTTTCTTTTTTATTTCAAGTAAACTTAAGATCCTATGAGATTCATACCTTCTACTTTGGTGGTCCGCCCATCAACCTTCTTGGGACAAAAAGTTTGATCGAGCAATATCCATCGGGACAAGTCCTATCTATATACATACTTGCGATGATTAGCATCTTATGAGGTCCGCAAGATCATTATGATCTCATGGATTCTAGAACAATACGTAACATATTACAGATAGAGTAGATAGGGCGACTTGGATTGCTCCAAACCTTTAACAATCTCGGATGACACTGCGTTTCTACATCCGTATCTGGTCCATAATTTACGGAAGCTGAGGAGTAATCCCCATATAAATCGGGGACTAGACCTGACACTAGGAGTCAAGGTCAAATCACAGACAGGTTCATCAGTACGAAGTTCCGTCTGATACATAGCGGCACCGGCCGGCAGACAAGGAATTCAGGGCATGAAGAAGAATTCCGATCTTAGACTTAATTCTAACGTTCTGAAAAAACTGCAAAAGGAAAATCTCGCAATTTAACGGAGGAAAGTAAATTCTCCGCAAGTGAAAGGGATAATGATGAAATTAAGAAATTAATGGAGGAAAAATAATGGTTCGAAGTTCGAACAAATATAAGGAGGAAGTAATAATGTTTGATATACTAAGCATCCACTCTTCAGAGATGGAGACGGTGTGCGTCCATGAATGCATACTTGCATTCTTAAAAAAAACATTAAATTAAAAGGCAAACCGCATTTTTTAACCTAACAACACCATCAAGTGCGCAAATTTTCTAATCCACTACTAAAACAGGGTTGGCTTCATGAGTGGGGAAAATATTCTCGATAGATAAAAGGAAACGATGAAACCAGAAAACTTACGAGTGACACCAGGCTTTGCATGACAAAATTTAGAGACACCCAAGTTCGAGATAAAAAAAAGTTGGAACAACGAGTGTTCAATTAAACATCCGTATCATGCTGTTTCTTATGGCACAAACGAGTTTGACGACAATGACAATGATGAGCACTACAATTGACCCGACAAAAGATATTGAAACTCTTTTAGCTAGCATATTAAGGACCCGTCCCGTACATATAGTTTTCCAGCAAAACAGGCATGAAGCCATGGCTTACGCAGATCCCCATGAGGCCTGATTTTAAAGCTCTCAAAGCATTTCCTGTGATCGTCTAACGATGCGACTGACTGTTTTCTTGAATTCGTCCCTTCTCTCTCTCCATTCCTTCTGCAATAGGCAATTAGAAGAGATTCATGTCAAAGCAAAGTTCTCTTCGAAACTCACCAATTATGCTCACCCGAAAATTGAACATAGAGAAATAAGAATAAGAACGATCCATGTCATCAAGAATTCTTTAATAGGAGCCATCAAGAAATGGTCATCTAAAGAGAGATATTGCAAAGATATCTAATGGATACCCTACCAACTTATTGTTAGTCTAAGTACTCTAAATCAAGGAAGAGCTGAATTCATGGATTAAATTATTTGCCGTGTTGGTTTGTGCCATAAAAAAAATATCATTCCAATAAGTTCCGAGGTCGGTATTCAAGTATCTCCCTCTGTATCCTGCATCACCATATGTCAGTCCATGTAGATCCGTATCGGAGCTTCCTACATACACCAGTGCACTGATCCCCACTGATACAGAGGCTAGCATAATTTGTTTGCTGCAGCCCTGGCACAAAGACAGTACAGCTCCATACAGTAGGACGCACCAGCACGGGATTGGCAACAGACAATACTTTAATCCTTGGTTAGGTCTGCACACATGTAGATGAAAGCTGCCTACACAATGTGTACGTAGCACCACAGTCATCGTTACTCAACTAGGGTGCAGGATCCACAAGAAAAACAAATATCAACACACTGTTAGATCTAGCATTCCAATTCTGAAACATGGCCTAAACCCCCCTTTTTAATATGAATTAAAGGAAAGAGTGATTCTAAAAGTGACCTTGCAAAGTATTCACTTTCTAACCTATTTCCTCCTGCTTGACGTAGGGTTCACATGGAAAAGGATTTCAATTTCATCACATGAAGGACTGTGCTGTTCTATGTTGCACATAAGATAATAATAAACAGGTCTGGTTTTCAATCAAAATCAATAGATAGGAAAACATGATTAGGAAATAATACAGTAGTTTGTGCAGGCACACATTGTTACTTGCGCTTTAGAGTATTTTATTTTTTTAATAAAGAAGATATTTGATAATTAATTTTACATTGGTGCCGAAGACCAAATGGAGTCACATGACCTATATTACTGCTTGCTCAATAGATTGTTCTGGTTGAAATACTTTAAATAACCTTTTTGTCATCGAATTTCAAATGATGTCTCAAAATCTTGGAGAAAGCAAACGAATCCTAGTACTTTCTTACCACATGTTGGACAAACCACCATCTGTAACTCCATTGTCTGAACTCTCCCCTCATCAAATTACAATCTCTATTCACGAAAAGTTAAAACTTCAGGACTTCATCTAGTTACATTCAGTTCAGCAAACTAGAATCCAGAGATCCACAATTTACCTTTGTGCAACCCCTTCCTCCACCTTTCATTCATCTATCTCAAATCTTTCCAGAGAATTTGGTCCTCCACTTGCCGCCTAATGGAAGCAGATAGCACCATATTGACATTCCCTCCCTCATCCAAATCACACCCTCTTAAACTGCTAACCAATTCTGTTATTAAAGTATCCTATTTTTATAACAAGTCCATTTTCCTTCACATCTTCGAATTCCTAATCCTGTAATATAACCCCAAAGACCTCCCTCCAAACCACAATGATGGACCAAGTTTTCTCTCCATTATGAGCACCAAACAATCTATTTTTTAATTCTTAGCCCAGCATTCCCAGTTAAACAATCCAACTCAAGATGTTTTAAACAAGTGCTGAAGCTCTGACAGGTGGTATCCACGGCCCTATATTGTAAACCAAACAAAATAGAATCTGCTCCAAGATGGGTATTCTCTCTGAAGACTAGAGAAGTAAATTTCATAATCCAACCTTGCTAACAATACACCATCAGTCCATTGGTTCTCATGAAGTGTCAAATAATTGGCTACAACCTACCTAATATTCATCACAATCTTCAAAATATCTTTATTTTTATACTTCATAAGAATCTTAGCATAATGCTTCTGAAGACAGGGACAAGCTTGAAAATGGGACAAGGGAATCCCCGTGCCTTTATATATCCTGTTTTAGCATCATCTGTTTCAAGTCACCATATCCATGCTGGAGGATTTTTAGTGTGTACTTAAAAACCACCATCGTATCTAGAAGTGCACACGTTAAGAATATAGCATCTAAAAGCTAAGAAATTGTATTAACATCCCAATAAATTAAATCAGCAAAATAAAAAATGATATAAGATATCCCGAGCTCATACATCAAATATATAGAATGAACACCCTTCCCCTGCCGAATATCAAGAACCACCAACTGATAGAGAGAGAGGACAAATAGAAGAGACAACTCTATCTTTCTCTTCAGAGGCACATAAGCTATAGCCTAGGTAATTACAGATTCTTTCTTTGGCCTAGTCGCAGATATGCAATTCCCTGAGTGTACCATCCACTAATTTATGAGAACCAGATTAATATCTGCTATATAGTTGAATCCCTAAATCCTAGCAAATAAAAGGTTTGCTGAATTTGATGCTAGCACTCCGATCTATGCAACAAAAAATTAGTTTCGAAGACTTGAGAAATTTAAACTGTTTCCATTTAAAATAAATGATTTACTTAGATCTATTTAAGAATAAAATATATATGCACTTGATAATACTAACCTCTTCATAATTAATACTCTCACTTGTTTATCCAGATCCAACTCAAATTTCAAGATCCTAATAGCATGTTTCTCACAAAAGAATGAAGAACATAGTCACTCAAGAACATTTTTCAAAGAAAAAACATCATATTAAAATTAGAACCTTACAAGTCAACTGACTGAGAAAATTACGACAATTCGTTTAATGAAAACCAACAGTAAAAAAATCCACCTAAAGAAAAGATATGTTTTTTCCAGATATATTCAATGTGCATAAAGATATAATAACCTGTATCTTCTATTACTACAACATATACTTCAACTTGTTCCTTTCTTGTTGAGTCTAAATTGGCTTGCCCTGAAGTTCCTAGTTCCTCAAGTAAATTTGTTGAGAGATAATTTCATAGAAGATAAAAGAAAATCAAGTTGCAGATAACCAGTAAAAGCAGTGGTAGAACATTTCTTTTACTTACAGCAGCTTCAATATTTGCAGGTGATTCATCATTGGGACTCGAAAGCATGGAAATGATACTTAAAACTATGCTCTCAACCTGCATATCAACACATGTTCATTACAATTTGCTCCGAACAGAATTCTACAATTATATTAATTGTAAAGACAGCATGAATTTCCATGCAGAGTACAGGATTGAACTTTGAAACTTCCATCTTAAGCTCTTTACCTGACAACCAAGTAATACCATCAAATGATACAAAATATAATGCTCTGAACCTGCATATTTTGAACTAAACCAAATAAAAGTTGCAAAAGTAACATGAAAATTCTCAACCAGAGGCCATCAAATGATTTGCTTAACAGGGTCCAATAGTGGTTCATACTGTGTTTTCAATTCAACTGGCTGAGATTCCGTCCTACCAGCAAAATACATGAGCTTGAGTGTGAAAACAAATAAAGAAAACCTTAAACTTGAAAATCTGAATTCTGGCTTACTAGATCATATTTTTGGAGAATCTATAGCATCAACAAGAATCACAGTCTATAGCAAGCATGGAGGAACTTCCACAAACCTAGGCTTTCACACATACCATAAATTGAAGGCCATGTATTTCCTATCTTGGGATGAAGGAGTACTAAAACGACCTTCCCAATGCTTAAAAAGAGATGAAAGGAAGGAGGACCGGTTCGGTCCGAACCGGTCGGCTCGCACCGGTTCCGCACGGAACCGGCCGGTTTGGACCGATTTTGACTCCCATAGCCGAACTAACTCAGTCTCGCATTGGGTCGGCTCGGTACGGCCCGAACCAGGCAGTTCGAACGACCATATCAACAAGTCTTCCCCTTTCACTATTACAGAAGAAATTGATAATAGCTCTAGAAAGTTCCCAAACAAGATTGTGAAACCAAACCACCACCTAGGCGATCCTAGGTCATGAACCAACCTCCGACACCAAAAAAAAAAGAAAAAGAAAAAAAGAGTTATCGGGATAAAATCCTTAGTGGTCGGTCGTACACTTTGAGTTGAAATTACATAATAATGTTCATATTTTTGTAAAAATATAGAAACTTGCTTCATGTACTGAGGACCTGTGCGGGCGTATGTTTAGTCCCACATCGGTTATTTGCTGAGTAGATCTTGGATACTTATACAGGATCAAGAAATTCAAATAATACCCTCCAGCTAGCCATTTTGGGTGAGGTCCTGGGTTGTTACAAATGGTATCAGAGCGGATCCGGCCCATAACCTATGTGGATTAGAGAATACTACAACACGGATCCATTGGGGCCGACCACGGGCTGATCGTGGTGCTTGTGATGAGATTTGAATGGATTTGAACCTTAGCCTGACGAGGACGTCAGGACTTAAATGGGGAGAGTATGTGAGGATCTATATGAGCATGTGTTTAGTCTCACATCGGTTAATCGCTGGATAGATCTTGGATACTTATATAGGATCAAGGAACTCAAATAATATCTTTTGGCTAGCCATTTTGGATGAGGTCCTGAGTTGTTACATGCACACAGATAGAAATACGTACACATGACAAACAATTCTAATGACCAAATGGCTTCTAAAAAAATCAAGATATTGACAAAACACTAATGCCAACAAAACTGATAACATCTAATTGGCTCCTGTATTACGTAGATATGAAGGAACAATCGAATAAAATCATTGATAGCAATGCTTGTCCACACACAAAGTGATGAGCAGAATTGTAATAGGAAGATCGTCAAAACACCTATTATGAAGTGAGTTCCTAGTTGGCCATGTGTTTCTCCCAACAAACACTTTTAAGCATGTTGTAGATTGTGTGAAATCATCAAGAACCATCAATTGTATTAGATGAAGTTTAATAATCAATAGTTAACTTTTGAATTTTGTGCAGTAGCCAAAACATATTGTATCTAGAAAAATATGTATAAAAAAGTACTCAT
This sequence comes from Phoenix roebelenii, assembly GCA_025769935.1. Lineage (NCBI taxonomy): Eukaryota > Viridiplantae > Streptophyta > Magnoliopsida > Arecales > Arecaceae > Phoenix > Phoenix roebelenii. The sequence continues at coordinate 9,038,508 of JAOXJJ010000195.1, forward strand.
GACACACATGATAAGAGATGAAACTATGAAAAGAGTAAATTAACTCAAAAAGCAAGATAACAGAGAGAACATAATATTAAAAACATACCGTGTGGACGGGCGACCAACGCTCACTTGCAAGCTCGTAGCCATTAGGGTCTTCCCCAGGAGCATGAAGAATTGATATGCAAACTCGACCATCTGGGTAAACTGAGAAATATGTGCCGACCAATTAATTTTCTAACATTTCCTTTTCATAATAAAAATAAGCTGGACATAAAACACTTAGACAAGCATATGTAACTAACCATTTGGATGCCACATCTCTGATATAAATCTAACTGTAGGGGGACTGTTAGGATAATTTGCTGGAAAGCTCATGATCGCATTAAAATAACCTCCTTCACTACAACACAAGGATTGGCCAATCAAGATCACTGAGAAGAAAACGGTGAAATGTATAATAATATCACATGAATTAAAAGGTCTTTATACTATATGCAACTAAGTATAGACCACAATTTTTGTTGGACCATGTGTCTAAAACAGCACATCAGGAAGCCCGGACAAATTGAGGGTAACATGGACAAATTAACAAATATAATTTTAATACCATGATTTAGTAATTTCTGAAAAAAGATTCTAAATAACCATCAAGATCTTAGTTAAAGATATGAACATAGAAAGGCAGATGTTAATATTTAATATTTAAATTTGACACTTCTGATTTTGTAGCTTTTGCATGATCCCGAACCAATGACCACAATTAATGATTAGCATGAGCATAAATTGCAAAATATGAATGCCAAATTTAGTGAATCATAAATAATTCTCGAACATTTACCAAGAAATGAGAAAGTTTCCAGTAAATTCAAGAAAATAAGATACTTCAAGCACTAGAACCACAAAAATCTCCCATACAAGAAAAGTACGGCAATGTACACAAATGGATTTAAGGGGGAAAACGAATCTCAATAAAGAAAGCAGCCTTTAAGGGAAGAAACATTTTTTCCTCGTATTTTCACGATTACACCATCTAAACTCCAATCACTCACATGAAAATCCCACCTTTGAGAAAGGGAAAAGAGAGAAGAGTTTGTTTAGA
>JAOXJJ010000195.1:9039691-9050597 GCA_025769935.1 Phoenix roebelenii
GGGGGGGGGGGGGGGGGGGGGGGGGGGGGGGGGGGGATGGATTCTATGTACGAACAACTCCACCCCAGATGCAACTGGAATAAAGAACGCCGACAAGAAGGGATTCTAGTATCGAAACCCAAGAAACCAAAAACCATAGAGAATGAAAGAAAACCATTTCAAAACCGAAAAAAAGCCAACAACTTTACTCACTAAAGTGTGTCCGGAGGGCCGATGATGGTGACGCTCCACTCAAAGATGTTATTATCGTCGACGAGGCCAGCGGAGAAGCCGTCCACCGGATTCTTGCTGAGATCTGGGCCAAAGACAAAGAAAAGATATTTAGCGACCCATCGATCCGCTTCCGGACGCCATGACCCAAGAAATCGGTGGAAAACCCTAGAAAGAACGGCAGAAGAAGGATCGAATCCCCATACCTCTGAGTTGTTTCTGGAGGAGTAGGCTTGCCTGGCTCGTCGAGGCCATGAAAGGAGGGGGGACGGCCGAGCGGAGCTTCCTCTCGGGACCAGAAGGGCGTGGAGGAGTAGCCAAGAAAATGCCTTGAAGCCGAAGGCACTCCGGAGCTGTAAATCAAGACGATGGAGCTCGGCCGAGTAAGGAAGGCGGCGAGGAATCAAGAAGGCATATATCACACTCGGTATCTTCTAATTTTAATGTTTTGTAGGGTTGCAAATGTAGTCGGTAGACATCGACGCCGACTCACAGTAGTAATATGGCCATTTTACATATTAATCCTTCCATATAATGAAAATATGCTTGAACTCCCCAGTGCAGCTTACTCTACTTGCGGGAGATGCTTTGCCGATATTAGTTTAAACTAATCACAAACTCCCATGGATTGCAAATTTGACATTTAAGTCCCCTTACATCTAACACGTCATCATATCTGGTGCTTAATGCCTACTCCTCTATTTGCTTTGTTAAGGAAAGCTCTTCTTGATTCAGTCCTTGGCTTCAATATTGGAGAAAGCAACACATTTGCTTGCAATAATAGTAATTTATTTGTTAACTTCAAAAATAATACAAATTTTTGATCCAATTGGAACAGCTATGCTTTCTCTCATAAGCATATGTTCATTGAACCGAATTTGCCATCTGCAAATTATAAGGAAGGCTTTCATGGAACACATTATTCAGCTAAGAAGTTTTAATTTGAAGTTTTTTAAGAGTACTCTAGAAGTTTAGGTTCCTAACTATTTTTACTAATGGAAGCGCAAGCAACTAACTCCATTTTCCAAGAAGACATCGTAGTCAACTGGTTTGAATAGGTATTCGTATCAGCATATTCATATTGTTCTTAGCAAGCTTAGCTAGAACAAGCATCGGCAAAATTAGCATAAAGCTAGCACATCAATAAGCTCACCACTTAGGATACCACGTTTTTTCCTCCTTCCCCAATAGCTTATGATATAACAGATAAGATGTGTAGAAATTATCGAAGAAGCAATCGGTAACCATTCCAATTTACATGAGTATAGCAGTATCATGATTCACCCTTTTTTTTTTTGTCAATGGAAATGTTGCCACCTTAGGAATAAGGGTGGGCAAAATGATTGCAAAACCATAAGCATATGGCGCATGTACAGCTGTGAGGCCTTTTTCTTCTTCTTCTTCTCCTTCTTCTTCTCTTTTCTTTTCTTTTTTTTTTCTTAGGGAAAGGGGAGAGGGGGGTGAAAAAAACCTCACCCGCGTAGCAACCCTCACTAGGTCTTCTCCCCGTTAGAGAGTGTTCGATGCGTGTAGAACATTTTTTACTCATATCCTTTCCATCCGTGGCAGAGCTCTATTTTCATGTGAGTACATCACATCAACACCATCTGAGTAACGGCAGACCAGATAGCGGCTCCACCGAACAAATCAGATGGGGGCATCTGATCTCCGCATTTAATCGATGCCCATACATTTTGAATCTGGGCCACTTCGATAAAATCAAAGCTCCATTTCTCCCCTGCTGTCACCTCGGCGGTTGTAAGGCCATCTTTTATCCCATGGAACGAGCAAATGTATCATATTAGCTTTTTATTTAAGCTACATATATTAACTTATCCTTCAGCAATAGGGCTGAAGAGAGAGAGAGAGAGAGAGAGAGGCAACGCGCAGCGAGGACGGGCATGCCGAGGCCGACAGGGAGAAGCGCCTCGGCGAGTGGTTGGAGGTCTGCAAAGGCAAGCATATGAAGGCCGCCGCCAGAGCCTCCACTTCACGAACTCCTCCGCCTATGAGCACATCCTCGAAACCGTCGCCGAAAAGTATATGCTCCCTTCCCTCTTACACGTGTTGGACTCCGGTTGGCGTGGTCCACAGATAATGTGGGGGGCCTGGTCCAATCACTAATTGTTCCACGCAAACGCTGTTTGATGCTAAAGATCCAAGCGTCGAGATGTAGAGCAGCGCGAAATTGCGTTCGTGGCTTCGCCAGAGGATTCTGGAAACGCCCAGTTAGCGGGCGTGGCATCGACCACCTTCTACACAGGGGGAGATGAAGAGAGCCGTAGATCTAACGCTAATCCGATGGTCCACAAGTTCCAATTGAAGGTTCCCGAAATAAGGACCTTTTGATCTCTACACCCTATAAAAGGACCCGTCGTGCTTCCTCCCCCCAGGATTTACCGTTGGCGAGTAAGCTTCGTATCCTACGCGTTCACAGGCTCCCATTCTCTATCGTTAATCTTTCTTCTGCCAAAACCGCTTCTCTTCTTCTACTTCTTCTCCGATCCACTATTCTTCGATGGCGAAGGGCGAGGGTCCGGCTATTGGAATTGATCTCGGCACGACCTACTCGTGCGTGGGAGTATGGCAGCACGACCGGGTGGAGATCATCGCGAATGACCAGGGGAACCGCACCACCCCCTCCTATGTGGCGTTCACCGACACCGAGCGTCTCATCGGTGATGCTGCCAAGAACCAGGTCGCCATGAACCCCACTAACACCGTCTTTGGTGAGTTATTCGTTTAAATCCCCTGGTTTGGAAACTCTCTCTCTTTTGTTTTCTTTGTGTTCTTTCCGTTACGTGCGGATGTGATCGAAGAATTGTAGGGTCTTTAATGTGACGAAATTGCTCGTCGATTTCATCACTTGGATGGATTTTTGATTCCTGATTAGCTGCTCTTTAATAGCTACTCTTTTTTGTATTTTTTTTAAAAAAAAAACAAAAAGAAAGTAGAGCAAGAAGTTTGTGTTTTTATCGGTTCCTTTTGATAAATTGCTCTTTAAGCAGCCTTTTTCCCGTTATGTTTCTAAAGTGTCCAAGGAGTTGAATTTTTCCCGCTTCGGACAACCGGCATGGCGTTCGATTGAAACCATGACTGCTTTGCTGATGCTTGGTCAATTGCAAGTGAAAAGTTTCTAACAGAGTTTCCTCTCTAAAAAAGGTGTTATCTTTGTATTGTTTTGATTCTAAAAGAGCTGTTACCTTTATGTTGTAATTCTAAAAAGGGTGCTGTCTTATATTGCCTTGGTATATGTTATCTGGATTTAGGGAATGCTTGTAATTCTCATAGGAAGAAACAAATTCTATAAAATTTCTAGGATTACAGAATATAAGGCATGGCCTGCTGAGATCTTTATTTTCTTCCTATATATAGAATTCTAGCCGGGCAACTTCAAAGCTATTCCTACGTATTTTATTGATAAAGATCCAACCCAATCTGTAGTCTGTGATCCTGCTGTTATCGAACCGATCTATGAATTTTACAGAATTTTTAGCTCAATCCTGTCGGAAAATCGAAACAGGCTCTTAATCTTATTGCTACTCTAAATTCTATAAGTTTTTTGATTTTTCATTGCTTCATTTAGGCTTTAAATTTTATATGAGTAAATTACACAAGCTTGCTCTGTTTGGTGGGTTTAACGTGGCAGATGCCAAGCGTCTGATTGGGAGGCGTTTCAGTGACCCCTCTGTTCAGGCTGACAAGAAACTGTGGCCTTTCAAGGTCATTGCTGGCCCTGGCGACAAGCCCATGATCGTGGTCCAGTACAAGGGCGAGGAGAAGCAGTTTTCCCCGGAGGAGATCTCCTCCATGGTCCTTACCAAGATGAAGGAGATTGCGGAGGCCTACCTCGGCACGACCATCAAGAATGCTGTTGTCACGGTCCCTGCTTATTTCAATGACTCCCAGCGCCAGGCTACCAAGGATGCTGGAGTCATTGCCGGCCTCAATGTGATGCGAATCATCAACGAGCCCACCGCTGCTGCCATCGCCTATGGTCTCGACAAGAAGGTCAGCAGCTCGGGGGAGAAGAACGTTCTCATTTTTGACCTTGGTGGCGGCACCTTCGACGTCTCCATCCTCACCATCGAAGAAGGGATCTTCGAGGTCAAGGCCACCGCCGGTGACACCCACCTCGGTGGCGAGGACTTCGACAATCGAATGGTGAACCACTTTGTTCAAGAGTTCAGGAGGAAGCACAAGAAGGACATCAGCGGCAACCCGAGGGCTCTGAGGAGGCTGAGGACGGCGTGCGAGAGAGCAAAAAGAACCCTTTCCTCCACTGCTCAGACCACCATCGAGATCGATTCCCTCTACGAGGGAATCGATTTCTACGCCACGATCACTCGAGCGAGGTTCGAGGAGCTCTGCATGGACCTGTTCAGGAAGTGCATGGAGCCCGTCGAGAAGTGTCTGAGGGATGCTAAGATGGACAAGAGCAGCATCCATGATGTTGTTCTTGTCGGGGGGTCGACCCGGATTCCCAAGGTGCAGCAGCTGTTGCAGGACTTCTTCAATGGGAAGGAGCTCTGCAAGAGCATCAACCCTGACGAGGCCGTCGCCTATGGTGCTGCTGTCCAAGCTGCGATCTTGAGCGGCGAGGGCAATCAGAAGGTGCAGGACCTGCTGCTGTTGGATGTCACCCCGCTCTCCCTTGGACTGGAGACTGCCGGAGGAGTCATGACTGTTCTGATTCCCAGGAACACCACTATTCCCACCAAGAAGGAGCAGGTCTTCTCCACCTACTCTGACAACCAGCCTGGTGTGCTGATTCAGGTCTACGAGGGTGAGAGGGCCAGGACCAAGGATAACAACTTGCTGGGCAAATTTGAGCTCTCCGGCATCCCTCCTGCTCCGAGGGGTGTGCCCCAGATCAACGTCTGCTTCGACATTGATGCCAATGGTATACTGAATGTGACTGCTGAGGACAAGACCACAGGCCACAAGAACAAGATCACGATCACCAATGACAAGGGCAGGCTCAGCAAGGAGGAGATCGAGAAGATGGTTCGTGAAGCGGAGAAGTACAAGGCCGAGGACGAGGACCACAAGAAGAAGGTCGAGGCAAAGAATGCTCTGGAGAACTATGCCTACAACATGAGGAACACGATTAAGGATGACAAGATTGCCTCGAAGCTGCCTCCAGCTGACAGGAAGAAGATCGAGGATGCAATCGAGCAGACTATACAGTGGCTGGATGGCAACCAGCTTGCTGAAGCTGATGAGTTTGAGGACAAGATGAAGGAGCTTGAGAGTCTCTGCAACCCTATCATCGCGAAGATGTACCAAGGTGGTGGGGCAGGCATGGCCGGAGGAATGGATGAAGATGCTCCCAGCGGTGGTGCTGGGGGCGCCGGGCCTAAGATAGAGGAGGTCGATTAAGTAGTTTGACTTGGAGGGCTGTGCTTATGGATTCGTCTATGGTTTGTTTGGAACCTTTGTTACTTGTTCAAAGGCCTCGCATCTGTATCAGGGAATGCTTTTGCGTCCGATCTTATACAGTAAATGTTATAGGTGAAATAATAAGTGAAGATTTTCTTGTAGTTGTATCTTTTTCGTATATTAAAAAAAACAACTGCTGCATCCTGAGCTCTTGGTTGATTTCCTGCTTGGGCTGATGCAGGTAGTGCATTGCAGCGCTACTCCAATTACATGAATCTGGACCGAGTTTTTTTATTTTTTTTTGGTGTGTGTGTGCGTGTTTGATCGTTTGGGGACTTGGAATTGAATTGTTATGAATGAACCTGCTCTTGGATTGATGTGCGGGGGTTGACGTGAAAGCATGTTGTTCATAACCCTTTCTGTTTCTGTTCGAGCAGACACCTATCGTTGGTAATTTGGGTCTGTCCTGCTTGGGCGTTTTGATAACCCTAATTCAAGAATGATATAACCTCACTGAAGCATGTAGCAGCCAACAAGGATTGATAAGCCGAACGTTGCGCAAAGCCATGAATTGATAGTTAAAGCTCTCCACTGAATGCTTAGAACTCATCACATATATTATTAAACAACTTCTGAGCACTGTTATACAAAGAAAAAGTCCCGTAATCAAAATATTAGCTAAGCCACACCAACCAAAAAAAAGAAAAAGAAAAGTCCATGTTGATGTCAGACTTATATAAATACTACTGTATTACTATAGCCGATTCCGCATATTAGTACCGATATAATACATTTTGTACAGTTTGATTTAATATGGTATCACATATCCTGACATCAACAATATCTAGTAACATTTGGTAACATTTAAATGGAGGCTAATTCAGACTTCAGAAGATACTGATCTCTGATATTGATCATTAGAGAAGAATACAGAAAACAGCCTCCACAACAAACATGACAAAAGAGAAAATTAATTCCATATAGAAGAAAGACATGAGAGAATTAATGTGCACAGAACAGTCTAAACGTCTTCGAAGATGTTAAAATCATCAATGAAAAGTGAAAAAAACAAATCTACATTTCAGAAAAATAATATTGAAAATCTAAATCTTGCACGGACACTTTGGAACTTAAAAAAGCCACAGAAACTTGATCGCAAATGCAACCAGCAGAACACATGAAATTACAATTGGATCAGACAAGTACAGGAAAAAAAAAATATGCAGTAATAATATAAAAGGATCTAGGCGGGAGCTAAAAAAAACAGCAAATTAGAATTTGTATGTCACGAGGATCAGAGATGTTTATAAATATTCGGAAGCAAATATAAACACCCATGCAAGGAGTCAAGTAAATCCTAGTCAATAATTTTTTAAAAATATGGAATTTTGAATGAATCAACAGCTCAACTCCAAGTAGACTGCATACACTACTTGATAGCAAGCTTATTTATAACTCAAAACACTAGATGGAAATTGGAAGCCTCTTGTCTCTCATGTGAGGGGCTGACAGCACAACCCTATACGTATCCCATTCTCTTTGGAAAGGAAGAAAGCCAGTTCCTTGCTCTTTTTTGGCAGGCACACCAAATAGCAAGTTCATTTTATAATAATTCAACTATTCAATTCTCGTTTCTCATGAAAAGGCTTTTGCATAGCTTGAGTTCCATCAGCAGCTGAGGCCTGCCTGCAACAAGAACATCAAGTACCATGCTAGTAATACCATTCGAGACAACATTAATAAGCACAATGCTCATAATCCATAAAGGGCAGCAGTTCTTACAATTCCACTAAGAGGAAATCATTCTATAACCAAAGCCTGATCCATACTTTGCAATGTTCCAAATCTATAGGATGCTGACAATTGATTTTAAAAAAATAAAAAGAAAAAGAACTCGATCATGATTGGTCGACGAAAATGCATTGCTCTAACAACTTTCACCTCTCTGTAACAATCATCCAAATAATATATAAGAAACCATTTAAAGCTTGAGGGTTGTTTGAAATATGCCAAGATATGCTCGAGTTTCCTTATCAAGGTTGAAGATCTTGTAAAACATCAGTATAATAAACATGTTATTGACTGATCCAGTCTGCAATCCTACCAGTGTGAAAAATAGAAACTAGCATTGCCTTGCAGGAAATCTGCACCAATTTCAAAGCTACCTTAAGAAAATCAGTGATGTTTACAAAATCGAGCAAAAAAAACATAATGTTTCTCTGAAAATCTTTCCTTTGTATGACAAACCAATGGCAACCCATCCAACAATATTGATCAAAAGTAAACTAAATCTGTTTCTCCTTGAACGATGACGACCTCCTTTAATATTATCGGAAGTCCTTCTACAGATCAATCTCATATAAAATATCCAATCATCCCCATTCCCTGGCATTGGTGCACTTTATAGATTAAAAGAGCGTTGAATCTTACCTGCATTTTGCATGATGATTAAATGAAATCATTTCACGAACAAGGCAATAAGTCAGCATGGTGCCAATGTAGATTTTGTATCGATTAATGGTACATCGATCACCCTAGAGTTCTTTAAATCCAATGCTTTTCTAGGAGCAAAATCAACAAAGGTGGATTCGCAAGCATTAAGTATATTTGAAAGAATTTTTTTAACACCCCAAATCCAGGACATAATACAACTATGCTACCAAGGGATACAACCCATGATAACACAAAGCCAATCATTACATTTAGCCCATAAATCCATCACAAATAAAATATCATAAAAGAATTCAATTTCATCATCCATTAAATAACAAATTAAACACCGGTTTAGATATCTAAATCCAAATATAATTACCAAACCCATAATCTGCACTAATTATTTAGCTACAAATTTATAACCAACTAATGAACTAAATTTCTGCTACAAAATCGCCAAACTTTCTAATGTCAACTCCAAGCATGGACCATCCTTCATCCCTACTGGCCCTATTCGTCTATAGAGAGAAAAATAAAGATAGAACTATGTGAGCGACATAGCTCAGTAAGGAAATTTTACGCTGCCTTACCGGATCAAGCATAAGTTTTTCCATATCAATGCATCGCTTAAAAAAAATAACAATATTGCAAAGAAAAGCATTTCATAGTACAATATATCAAATCAAATTATAAAGCAAAGCATGCACGAACAAATCATCTATATTTCATAAACATGGCTCCAAGTTCATTTTACAAGTAAATATATAAATCATTCTTCATGCCATTTAACCACATCGCAGTTCAAAATATTGCTCACAGATATTCGTGCTACGGTCACTTTATACCTGTGATAGGGACTGCGTTCGTAGTCGACAAATCCATGTTTCATATGCCAACTTTATACCCGCTGGCAGGGCCTGTGTTCATACGGATGCTAGCTCTGGATGTCGATCTTTCCAATTTTAGGGATCATGCATAGCTATTTGAGAGCCTTTAAGAAATATTCATATCTTTTCTTAAAACATACACATAGATAGATGAAAAACACTGAATGACATGATCAGATACAAAGCTATTTTTATTAAAATATTCATGAAGCTATTTTTCATAATAAAGCATGATTTTCACAACATATATGTCAATCCATAATTTTAAGAAAAGCATGATATTTCAATTGGCAAATCTTATCCAGAAAAAGCATGATAATTTGACAAATAATAAACAGTGTAAGATCTATTTCTTTCACCTTAGCTCGTCAAACATCACTAAGTAAATCAATTAACCCTATTTAAAAATATTAAAAGCGAAATTAATTTCTGTCCAATGATTTTAATAGAATTAAAATAATAAGAAAATGAGATGATTGGTCGGGTGACAGAGTACGTCGGCTCCAGGCAGGTCAAGTTTAAGCAACTCGATCAATGAATCATAGAGTATGGACTTGATGAGGGCCAAAATCAATGGGTTCCATATACACTTAACAGGGCCGGGGTGATCAGTCCAGCATGTGGCCTGGCACTAGGGTAGTTTAGGGTCTCTTTCTAGGGATCAACTCAAGTTCATAAATCAGATCGATAGGAACTAGATCCATAGGGTTGTTAAGAGAGACAAGAAGATGGGAGAGAAAGAAGAGAGACAATAAGAGAGAGAAAAGGATGGGCTCTCTCTCCTCTTCTTTTCTTCTTTCTTTCCTTCTTTCTTTTTTTCTTGGTAAATAGAGGAAGGTAGTGGGTGGACCAATGGATGTTGTGGTCGTGGTCCGATGAGGTGGCAACCGAAGGGGGTGGCAGATGGTGGAGAATAGCCAGCGGCGGCAGCCGGCCGAATTCAACCAAAAAATAGGGCCGAAAAGGATGATTATTGGCTCGGTTGTACTCGGATCCTAGCCCGCTCGCCGATGGCTAGGGAGTCTAGCTTCGACTAGGGACCAACATGGGGAAGCGGCCAAAGGCTTCGGCGATGAACGTCGGCGACAAAGATGGCCGAGAAAGGGAGAAACAAATCGAAAAATAGAAGTAGAGTTCGGCTGATTTTCGGCAAATATTTCGCTTGTGACAGTCGTTTAAGGCCGTGGAAGAAAGAGAGAACAAAGGGGAAGAACATCGGGGCCTTACCTTGGCTCCGGCCTCAATTTCCAACGAGTATGGTGCCCGGATGCTGTGATTTCGAAGGGAGAAAAGAGAAAAAAGGAAGCTCGATGTGGAGGACCAGGAGAGGTGGGGAGGTGTTTATATATAAAGGAGTCCTAAGGCTCCGATGGCCCTATGCCTCCGACTCTTAGTCGAAGTCGCCAAAGAGGAACAAGACTTTCTCTGAGAGTTTTCCACTTCCTATCACGTGCATGACATGCGCGAGCCAGCAATGGGCTAGGCCGATCAAATGGATCAAGTCCGGACCGGGCCTTCACATTAAGTATATTTGAAAGAAGTTTTTTTAAAGAATCCATCCAGCCATCTTCATGACTTCAAAACTTCAAGTGGAAAAGGTTAAGAAAACAAGCAAGCCCTTTAAATTTCATGATTCTTGAATCCCTGACAGACAAAAATACGCAAACTCTGTCCCTCAAAAATCTATTATAACTACACTGCATAAATACTTCTTCTCAGCTCCAACTCATAAAGTCTATTATAACTATGCTGCATACTTACTATCAACTTCTCAGCTCCAACCAATAAATAAAGTCTTGCCTACAAACACTCTCCCTGTGAAGTAGCAAGGAGTGATCCACAAGCAACCCAGCACCAAGCATGCCATTTATGTGAGTTTATGTCAATATTAAATACAATGTTCCTCAAGAAATCAGCAATCCTATTGGAAAAAGGCTGAGTTATCATTAATATCTTTCTTTTTTTTTTTTTGGGGGGGGGGGGGGGGGGGGGGA
>JAOXJJ010000195.1:9050697-9102234 GCA_025769935.1 Phoenix roebelenii
GGGGGGGGGGGGGGGGGGGGGGGGGGGGGGCATAATTATCCTCATTCCACTAGGTATCCCTACATCTCTAAATGATGGCCATCAGCACAAATCAAAATCATTCCTCATTTAAGTTTTTCCTCAACTTGTATCCTTGGGAAGGTCTCCTCCTCCAATAAATCAGGTTCAAGAATCCTGCCAAAATGCTGACCAAACTTAAAGGTTATCCATCAACCAAACCAATCTCTTAAAGGTCCATGAATTCAAATATAAGATATAAAACCTGAAGTAGTCCAATTTTACAAAAATGTCAAATCAAGAACAGATCCTACAACAACCCAATCATTGCTCCTTAATATGAAAATTGACCAGAACCCTCAGGTTCATATCCCAAAAGCCCAATTATTTCACACACAGGCACAGAATACAAATGCAGAGAGTCTTGCGAAATTACATATAGATGAATGACCCTAATCAACAATAACACCTTACCAAATAGCATATCCAACAGGAAGATACTAAAGTTAGAATGCACCCACAAATATACATATAATCACCAACTAAATTAGGCCCCAACATTTGGACCCATTTGACGAATATAAGATCATGAGAATCCAAATTTTGAGCGATGAGATATGATATGCAAATTTATTAATTGAAATTGATGTTGATCTATAGATCAGAGTGCCCGTCAGTTCCATTTTGCACCAAATATATACTCTTCTCCATATTGTCGAACCAATTTTCTTCTATTTATTGGTTAAGACCAGATGTCATGGCATACAATTAATTCTTATCTTTAATGTTTTGACCTACCTAAAAGCATCTATATTATGCCCATGTTTCAAGATATTTCAAAACCAAACATTTCATCAAAAACGCATAACTCTAAACCAAATCTCATGATACATTAATTTTGTCAATGAAATCAAAATGCAAATGACCTCGGTGGATAGGTAACAGCTAAAATTCATATTCTTGCTAAAAGCAACTGCACAAAGACCTAACTATGTAGCAATGAATAACGGACTTCAATCCCATGATCATGAGATAACAGGAGGCACACTGATGCTGCATAACTGAAAGTGTCAGCGAATGATAAACTATATCAAAGTAATATCCATGCAATGAGCACGATGTAACTGCGCATCTAAAAGAATCCAAGAAAACCCTTTAATACATACATTGTACAGCAAAGGTACCTTCAAACATATGATCAGAATGTTCTATCATCCAGAGAGTGAATAGAAGAGAAAAGAATGAACCATGCAATCATCCAAGTAATCTCTACTCTCAGAAAAGTGGATGGTTATAAAGCAAAACAACATACATACATACATATGGTGGGTGCATCCATTGGCAAAGAAGATGTGCACACAACTAAGGAAAAATAATCCCAAGTAACTGCTAACATGCCACCATTTTAGTGAACCACCACAATCATTAGAGATGAGATGGAAAAAATAGATAGTCAAGCAACTACAATCATCTAACTTTAAATGAGCACAACAATTGCATTAAAAACTAAACAGGAGTCTTGTTGATTGTGTCATAAATGTTCTACAAGATAATCAGAGTATACAGGTCATCTACATAATATCCAAGATGTAAGAAGAAAATGTGCAACCTGAATTCAAGGTGATATTCACTGTTTGGTTCCATTGAGTGAGACAATACCTTCAAAAATCCCAACACCATTTACCATGTTGTTTCCACCAAACGAAATAGAAATAATTTCTTCAAAAAATTCCAACATCACATTAACAAACTTTCTTGCTACACTTCCAAATATGAATGTCTATACAAATTTTGCCTGATCATGTTCTGTAGAATACTTTGTGCGATGGCGAACACCAACATATCTATCGATGCAAAAGATGCAGAAACTTGTGCCTACAAAATGATCAGATAAAGTACAATAAAAAAATTATACAATCTTATCTTGCTTCCTGACATCAAAACATAAGCATAAAAAGGCCGAAAGGGTAGCTCAAGCCCTTACCATTTTCCTTTAGAACCTCAAGTGTGCAAGTAGCACTGATGTGATCCCAACAGCAAAACATGATAGAGCACCAAAGCAGTCAGCAAAACTAAGTTGCAAAAGAAAGTGTGTATGGTAAGGGTGCACTTTCATTTTATAGATTTTCTTTTATGATTCGGAGTTAGTAACCAATGGATCTGACCAATGGCAACCACCCATACACATTAAAAGTGCTGCCTTGTCAAGTCAGCAGAAGTTCATTCGCCCCAAGATGAGGCGGGCGCATGCAGACATGAACTTCATGCTCTTCTGGACCGACACGGTGTTTAGGGACCATTATCTCGAGCACAGTACCAGACTCATCATAGTATGCTTCCAGCTTGGCATCTTCTGGAATGCGCGTGGCCAGAGGTATTTCTCTAACGAACTCCCCTGGTGGGCAGTGCTCAGGAGAAGGGTCTGTTAGCTTGAATGTTCTATCATGTCTCTTTATATAGAGATTCCGAGCAGTGCTTACACATGATATCTTCACTATCCCGCGAGTAAGACTGTTCCTCCAGGAGACCTTCACCCTCTGTTGATCAGAGAACGGCAAGCTAACCACTATCAGGTATCCCTCATCATCCTCATATATTGTCTTTGCGGCAGTAACTGGGCCATATGCACGCCTCATCACACCACTAAACTCATTTAGCCATGGTACTGGTTCGACTGGGTGCACATCAATATCTTGGGACCTGTCTAAATAAGAATTATTCAGCAAGCAACCATCTTCCTCCATCCCATGTGGGAAGAAATCCTTCCTACGTTTCGTGCACATAGTGGAGACGTCAGTTCCATCCCCACCAGAATGATTTGATGATGGTTGTGTCGATAAATTCAGACCCGAGCCATTAAGCAACCTCCTTGGATGGGGATGTGAAGTATTCTTTAACAGCAGAGGCGGTTTCTCAAGCTCGAAGTCGGTGTTGGGAAGATTCCTCCATGACCCGAAATCGCAGGCCTCGAGCGGGATCGAGAAATTGACGTCCCTTCCTGTGAGCTCCATCCACTTCTTGCGATCAGCCTCAGAGACCACTGAGAGATTAGGTGACCTTACGACCTCGATCCCGTGCACACACTGCGGGTTCGACAGGCCCCTGTACTGCTTGCGCTGCATCCGGTGGGAACGGACAAAGCCCTTGTCAACGCTGAAAGGGAACTGGGGCTCGCCGAGGCGGGAGTGCCCGTTCATGTAGCTCCTCAGCTGCATCTTGCCAAGCGCATTCTCTGGCCTCTCCTTGAAGACCCACATGTACATGTTCTCCATGTCATGCTGGACCATGAACACCTCGAGCCGGAGGTCAGACTTGTCGAAGCCTGCAACCCCGTTCGCATCCCGGATGCTCTTGGCCTTGGATTTCTCGGAGAGAACAGGCTTGAAGTAGAAATTGAAGAAGAACCAGGCGCCCCAGATGCTATCCCCTCTCTTGGCGCACTTCCGGGAACCAGCAGCGGCAACCACAACAGCACTGCAACCGGACTTGGGGAGGCTGAGGACGGCCTCGGTCTCGGAGATCTGGGGGCCGAGGCCGACGTCAAGGATGTCACAGGAGTCGGAGCTCCAGGACTGCGGCGGAGGGGAGCGCTCGGCCGAGAGGGGAAGGTTGATGTCGGGCGGCCGGGATAGGACCATCTGCTGGCGCTGCTGGATCATGAGCTCCCGGTCGCAGTCGTCGTGGACGAAGGCGGTGGCCGCGACGGCCAGCGGTGGGGCGCCGCCGCTGGGGTCCATAGAGAGAAGGGTGGACGGGTGGTGGTTCTCCATGGACAAGGTGGTGAGGAGGGGCTCCCCCATGGTGGCGGTAGCGCAGTCTCTCTCGTCCCTCTCCGTGCTTGCTTATCACCTCCTCCTCCTCCTCTTTGTCTTCCTCCTCTGCACCCTATCTATCTGGCAGGTTTCGAATTCCAACACATCCAGCAACAGCATCCCAATAAAAACCCTCACAAATCCATTCCATAAAAAATCCCAGCACCACCAACCCCGAACAATTCAATTCAAAAGAACCCCATCCAAAAAAAAAAAAATCCCATTTTTTTTTTCTTTTAATCAATCAAAAATCCCAACTTTAACCAAAAATTTGCTTTTCTTTCCGTTAGAATCGCCGATTCCTCAAACGAGAAAACAAACCCTAGAACCAGGAATCCAGCGAATCAGATTGAAGGCGAGATCTTTATCGATCCGCGGCTATAGAATCCCCCGAAACCCTCCGAAGACGGGAGGGAAAAGCCGAATCAAAGAGATCAGACCCATCTAACTATGGGCGTATCCGAGAGATGGCGAGAGAAGGAGAGAGAGACAATAAAAAGAATCGGAAACCCTAATCCTATTCCTGACCTAGAAAACGGATGTGGTTACCTTTTGGGGGGTTCGACTCCCCGAGAGGAGGAGTCCTCCCGAAGCTTCAACGGCGTCCGGCGTCTCCATTCCCGGTTTTCCGTCAAGGTTAACAGATGAATGGGCCTTCGGTATGGGGAACAGAGAAGAAGAAGAGGGGAGGAGGAGCGAGAAACGGTATCGGAGTCTCCGTTTAAGAAACCGTGCCCTCGGTTCCGGCCTGCACCAGATGACACCGCGGCCCGCCGTTACTTGACGGTGACGGCAAACTGTTCAATTTTTTCTTTGGGAAACCTTTTAATTTTCTTTTTTTCTAATAGGTATATGATCGACAAGTCAACGTCGTTATCCCAGCGCTTGCTTTCTTTCCTTCTCCTCTCTCCTATTGTGACCAAGCTTTGGTCGGTCAAAAGAAGCTCTCTCGCTTTCTCTCTCTAAATAAGAGAGCACGCTTTTAGATCTCCTTCAGCATCTATCATAATTCATAGCGGTGGCGGTGGACCTTGGGAATTATCCGAACGCCA
Organism: Phoenix roebelenii; assembly: GCA_025769935.1. Lineage (NCBI taxonomy): Eukaryota > Viridiplantae > Streptophyta > Magnoliopsida > Arecales > Arecaceae > Phoenix > Phoenix roebelenii. Next base: position 9,055,559 of record JAOXJJ010000195.1, read on the forward strand.
TGAGCTCTCCTGTTTGTCGCAGTATAGGGTATTGTGCTCCAGATGCCTTCATGGACGTACATAAGATTTTTTACACAACCAACAATTAGCAAGTTAATCATGCTTTAAAATGGATAACACATACATTTACTCATGCTTGTAAATAATAAATTTAATAAATATATATAAGCATGATATGCTGTATCGGTTTCAATTGAACGGTATAGAGCATATCATACCATACCGATTCAATATCGGTATTCGATATGTATAGCGTACCGACATTCCATATACCAAAAAAAATCTGTACCACACCGGTATTTTGGTAGTGATATGAAGTTCGATACCGAGACAGTAAATCTTGTATATAAGAGCATTCTACACCTTTCATAAAACTTCCTAATTACCATATATTATAGCAAAGAGAGAATGCATTGCAAAAAGAAGAAAAAGGAGAAACTTAAATTAGATAAAGGAGAGAGAGAGAGAAAAGATTTCAAAACGGAAAGCTGAACAGATGACGAATTTATTCATTTTTAACAAATAACGGCAGAATATATTATGTGGCTGCTAAGTCTTATTCAATACCAGTAGGTAGAGGAATACATATCCTTGGACAAAAGATAGCTTCCCTTCACACGAAAAATTATTATACAATTGAATTTAACATGGAAGAGTTATTTGATAAGAACATATAAATAAGTAGCTTTATTAGGGACACTTTCTGTTGATATTTTTTTTTCTCTTGTCTTTTTTTTATATAAGTGAAAAATATATAGTTCTTACACTCTTCACCATGCTTTATATGATATCTTGATTCTACAAAAATGAGAAGGGATTTTACACTGCAGTCCATTATTGACATATATTCATAGGCCCTAAGACATTACAAGAAAGATTGTTTAAAGTGCAGCTCCATCAGTTAATAGGTCTAAGCAAGAACATAAGCCAAATATTTTGCTAATTACCACACTAAGAGAATTTACCTGGTTCCTCATTGAGACATGTCTCATGGACATTGCTAAAATCTTGATAATCTGCTATTGGATGTCAAAAAAAATGGCCAACTATATTGAAAGGCTAGCATTTGATACCCCTAGTGATCCTTATGCCGCACCCCTCTTCTTTTTTCTTTTTTCTTTTTCTTTTTTTTTGCTAAAAAAAATGAAGGGGGGAGGAGGAAGGGACAAGCCCACCCCTTTGTAGCATCCATCACTCGGCCCCCACCCCGCTAGGAGAATGTTCAATGTGGGCAGAAATGACCGTGTGTTGGGCACCCTGGCCAGTTTTACTCATACGCTCCCTACCCATGGGCCGGCTCGGTTACTCCTCTGGGCTTCGGCACGAATTCTTCACGTGAGTACGTCACATCTGGCACCACTAATGCTACCAACCAATCAGTAGCGCTTCCAGACCCCATGTTCAAGCGTGAGGCATCCGGTCCCCGAATTTAATCGAGGTCCGCACGTTTCGAACCTAGAACCACTTGGTTGGAAGCAAACACCCCACCCGTCTTTTTGGAAAAGATTTTATATTTGAGTGTTGAATGGTGCATTTTCAAATTATTAGTAAAGCAGGAGATAGTCATATGTGACCCTTTGTATCAAACATTTTAATAAGCTAATTTGATAGATAGAGTGAGCACAAACAAATAACACTATTAGATAGAATGATGGATGATGATTTAGAATAATATAATTGGTCAAGTGGTCAGGAGCGAAGGAGAGTTAAATGCTTCTTTTTTCATAACATAAGTAACTTCTTGTGTCTCGGTTTTCAAACACTTCCAATAAAATTATTCCATCAGTGAAATGTTTGGTGGGCATCCAGTGATGTCACTCAATAAAAAGAAAGATTTCTCGTGTAAGATGAGCAATCATGCATTTGCAACCTCTGGGGAATGATTTAAGTAAATAACTCTAAGCCGAAGACAAGAAATCTTAGCATAAAACTAATTAAACAACTTGATATCTAAATGCAAGCTTTACTTCTAAACGCAAGCAAGCATGGGACCAGTGGGGCGCACCTTGTTCTCATCTCAACCGGCCAAAGAGTAGGACATACTTAGCACAAATGACAACTATTTCTTGGAATCCTAGTAATCATATATGAACTTATATAATGATCTTCCAAGCAGAGATTTTCATTAGCAGCCGCAAGATCGATCTGTGGTAAGAAATGATTTGTCAAGACGAAAGATAATTACGATGAAAAATTTGGGAAAGCATTCCTGAATTTTTAAAAGAATTATTTTCAAGAAAAATGAAAAAATGTCATGCATGGAAGATGATAATATCATGATGACAGCATTACTGTTTTATCAATTATCTCGACAGCAATAATAAATTTGCAAGCATTTTATTAAGTAATCTGTGGATGGAACTCAAACAACCGTTGCTCCAACAAAAGCTTTGTAAGTAATTGGAGAACTTTTTAATTATGGGGAGTTCGGCTGGCCAGGCTATATTCAGAACAGATGGATGCAATGGACTAGGCTATTTTAATCATCTCCCACTTTGGCCATCAATGTCAACGGTTTGCATGGTGTCCACTTGTCTCCATACCTCCATAATAGATCTCAATAAGTGAGCTTCTTTAATCCAGAACTCACAAAGTGCAGTATCCCACTTTTATGGCAAGTGAACATTGTTAGAATTGGACAAGTAAGCCACTAATAATTGCAATAAGTTACCTCAGAGTGGGAAGGGAACATTGCTGGCTGCAATCGGCGAAGGTAAAAGTGCGATCCTATTAGGTGGATATCTATGTCAATCATTCAATTAGGATTCTACTGCACCACAGAGTGCTGTGCATTTTTAAATAGCAGCCATCAGAAACTCACGAACTATCTTGTTTGATGGTTATTCATCTCTCAATGGTGGCCATTTAGTGCTCGTGAATTATTAACCTTAAATCATCCGCAAAGTAAATGATTTTAATATCAAAAAAAGTGTATACTATTTGATTTTTTTTTCGTGATCCCCCACCAGCTTATTTCTATCGGATAAACCTTGTTTCAATCAGAAATGATTCTAAAAAAAATTTATGCGCGCGCGAACACAAAGGTGAAGCCATGGACCTACTCCTTAAGGCTAATTAGCAAGCCTATCACTGATCTAAATTGTAGGTAAGAATGTCATATTGTGAATTGGCAGAGATGTGAGAATGGGGGCTGGATTGAAGCTGGGAGAAGGGCAGGAGTCCTATTTGGTTGGTGGAAAAGGACGTGCGAATAGGCCAAGGATGCTTGCTTGATCGCTTACGTCATCTTTTGATAAGCGGCGCGTCCTGAGATGCCCGTCCCTGTTGTTGCACGCCCGGCCTCAAATAATTCACGAGGAAAAGTCTCTGCATCATATGGATGCAACGTACCACGTGGAACAGCGTCGAATGCCTCCATTTAACGTGCTTCAATTCTAACGGACGGTGAAATAAAGAGGGACTCCTCGCCTTTTTTTTTTCTTCCTCCTTCGCCATCAGTGCTTATTTTTGACCGTTCTTTACAAGCTCCTCCGGTTGGGCCGCTTGGGCGTGTCCTTATCTAGCTTCAATTGTTTCATAGAAAGAAAGAAAAAAGAAGGGAAACATGCGCACATACCTTCTCGAATGGTTCGCAAAAAGAGCATCAGGCAGGGTAGGCCGTGCTTCAGCTCAGCAACATCCCCACTTTAAATTTAGTAGGCGTCGCACATGTTCGGCAGAAAGGGAATGCAAATCATAATTGATACGCCTCAGGAGATGACAATGGATCGAGCTATCAAAGCTCATCACGAAATCTCCGATCAATCTATAACAATCTCGGGCCCATTCAAAATAGCTTACCATATAGTATTTTTTGGATTTTTTAGTTCAATATAAGTATACAAGATCTTTCCGGTGGACAACTGATGTGGAACTAAACACATGTCTACATGGATCCTCGCATACTCATCACATTTGAGTCCTGATATTCTCATCAGACTAAATGTTCAAATACATTCAAATTTAATTACAAGCACCATAATCGGCTTGCGATCGGCTTTAAAGTAATGTAGTGTCCTCCGGTCCAAGTAGGTTATGGGTCGAGCCTGTTTTGATACCATTTGTAATAATTTAGGATCTCACCTAAAATAGATAGTCGGAAGGTGTATTTTGGATTTCTTAGTTCTGCATTAGTATCCAAGATCTTTCTAGCGAATAGTTGATGTAGGACCAAACACGCGCCCGCACGGCTCATACAACCAGTAAAAACCTGTCGCATAGTTGACTCAAAGGTGCACAGAAAATCCTTCGAATTTAAAATTCTTCTTCTAACTAGCGACACCTTGGCCACGATCATAAACGATTACCAAAATTACATTAGTGAGATACGCGGAGCATGATGCGTGAGTAAAATGTCTGCGCATGATCTTTCTGATGTGCGATGGACAAAAAAAAAGAGGCTAATTCGTACACTCGAATTCTTCGGCAATGAGCTCTGACTCTCATCTATATAAAACATTCTTAAAGAACCCTTCAGGTAAGTGCTCTCGAACCCTCTTACATCTTTGCGCTGCGGTTTTGTCTCTCTTACAACACTTTGCTATTCTCTGAGAGTCCATTTGACTTAAAGATTGAAGGATTCCTAACTAGACACTCTTTGGTAAGAGGTCTTTATTGTTTTAGGTCACATCCGACGTCGAATCAAATGTCCAAGCATGGTTTTATATTTCCAGTACCACCTCAGAAGCGGCTAAAGTTGGAGTCGTTGCTACATAAGCGCAGCGACCACCATCTTACCATCTCAAAAGCGCATCGCGATCTTCGACCAACCTCTATGATCTGAACAATCAATCGTCCGAACCCTCCAGTAGCTCAACATCTTGGTCGGGCCGACACTCGGCGGCAACAATAGTGTACTCAAATAATTCAATATACTTTTAGGTGCTTTAGATGATATTACTAAGATAGGTTCTTTCACCACGGAGAATAACAATCATGGTGTACTCAAGTAATTTATGCTTTGTATTCTAACACAGCATATCTAATTTTCATATTTTTTTCTGACACGTCTCATCACTTGAGTTATTATATTTTATCTTGCTCTCTTCCTTATGCCTCATTTCATTGGAAATGTCAAATCATTTCTTCAAACACATCGAACCTATTTAATTTCTTTGATCGGCTATATCTATTTAATAGGCTCGATCGATCTGCCATGTCTACAATCCTCGACTTGTAGATTTTTCGTTTTAAAACAATAATCATAAAATATTGTTCTACAAAATAAAAGTATCTTAAGTTTTCTGCAGAACATTTGAATATATGATTACTCCAAGACATTTCACATAAAATAAAAGCCAACCTGAAACTTTCCTATAATCTTCTCAAACAAAAACTTCTTCAACGAGGATTCATTCTTAAAGAAAAGAGAACACATGGACCGCCGGTTAATTCTCTTGATAAAAAAAAGGTGGAAACATCGAACATCCAACGCTACCCTTCCACCTGAACTTTTGTAGGCCCGCACCATGCATTATTAGCTTCTTCTGTGCTTGGAGTGGAGCACTCGCACCTAACCGGTTTGCTTTTGGGATTTGGGATCGGCAGCGAACTCCGTGGGGGCCTCGCCGACGCTCCCCTCAACCCAATAGTTGTGTGGGATTGCTTGAGCCAAGAAATCAACACCATCCAATCATCAACTTTCCTTATTGGAAAGAAATTATATGACGAATAGGGTTTATAGAAATGAGATGAGATGATTGGTGCGCCGCGCGCCAATCACATGATGCATGTGGTGTAAGGCTTTCTTTCTCCTTCATATTTTTTCTCAATTCTTTTTTTTCAAAAATGCCTCTAAAACATGGCAAGCCTAATCTTCTTTGTCCGGCATTGTTTTTATGGACTAATCCACGAGCTACTAATATTTGGTTAATTCTAAAATTTGAAATTATAGGAGAGGGAGGGGGTTGGGGAAAAAATCTCACCTGCAATAAATGCCGGAGAGGACAAGGGTCGGCCGCTCGTCATCGAAGAGGAGGAAGGAGGAGAGGAGCTAGGGCATGATCGGGATGCAAAATGAAGAGGAGAAAAATGGTCGCTAGTTTTGTTGTGAATTTGACTTCTGACGATGCGTATAAGCGTCGTCTTAGGCTACCACCATCTACCACAATGCTAATTAACGTCGGCAAATTTTGGTGTTAGACCAAAAATTGCGGACGCTTGTAAAAAGCATCGGCAAAAAAGGGCCAGTAAAATCCGATTTTACTATAGTGAGATTATGATTCCATCTTCTTTCTAGAGATCAGAGCTATTTGGGTCGTCTCTTGCCGAACCAAAGTCTGCCGCACGTCCAAAGCATTGTGTCCGGCATGGGGTGTAGCCACTGCCGCAGGCTCTTGCTTGAGCTTGGAATCTAGATAAATAAGGCCATGATATTTTTGTTTCAATTCTTTCACCTCATTCGCTCATCTTTTGTTTAGATATATGATCATGATTACCAAATCTTGTCTGAATTGTCTGAGGTTGGCTTTCTTAATTATGATGCTGTTCCGCTTGTTTGTTTAAATGATTTTCGCTAATGGCTGCTGGATAATTGAATAGGAATGAGAATTAAATTGGATGCTATTCAATCGGCATTCTTGATTAGTTGATTGATGGTGGCGCATGATTTAATTGACAATATTAGTAGAAATTTAAAATGTAGGGGATTTTAAACTCATGCAATATTGTGTAGTTAAGCCCAAGCTAGATGTGGAGGTATTAGCTCGCTAAGTTGGTAAAGTTTTTGATAATGATTTAAAATTGAATCCTGCTTTCATCAAGGTTTGAGAGAACGCAAGTATTTGGCCAGGGTGGGGTTAGGAGGTTAGGAGTATTCGATCGGAAGATGTCTATACCTACTAAACAGTCCATTGCTTACAGGTTCTTTTTATCGAAAAAATCATCTAAATGTGGCAATCATATGTTTGCTAACAAATGCCAACATTTCAGTTTCAAACTCCTCTCTGCTTCAATTACACAAATATCTGAAATTTTCTTCATGTATTACTTTGTATTATGAATGCAGCTCAGATGATTGCATCCATGGAACAAGCATGAAGCTAAACGGCAGGACTTGCATTAAAATACGAACGGTTGCAGCTAGCCATCAAGAACAGAGCCCCAATCTTCTCCTTAATCATCTTAGGCATCCTTAATTGATTATAAAATATTACATGTACCATCTGTATCTACAAAGATGAGAGATGAACCATTATTTAAGCCAACCATCCTTTCTACCCATCTGAGCAACAGGTCTTTATTTTATAGATTAAGACTGTATTAGTTTATAATGACTAAGTGATCAGATTAGTTACCATTCACTGAATGCAATATTTTAGTCCATGAATCTCAAAGAAATTATGAGGTCGAAATTGTAAAGTACAAGGGCAACCGTACAAAACAGTTTATTGATAACTCAAAACTTTTCAGTCTCTCAACCAAGTCCATGCATCCATACATGCAAAGCCAAGCACTCCCTTCCAACCCAAAACAGCATTCAGTACTGGCTCAAGGAGGCCATGCATGGGCCAGGCCTAGGGTACTACTGTAGGCCTACAGCTAACATAGTATGATAGGTTCCTTGTGGCTACTGTTGCTTCTCGCCTCTCTCCCATGGAACAGTACCATAGCTCCTTGCAGCCAGGGTGGCCACCTCAAGGACAAAATCCTTATATCATTGCTTAGGTTAAGTACATACCATTGTCTACCATTAATGTAGGAATTGACCCTAACCCAAATAACTAGAAGATGTATTCAAGAAAAAAATTATAATGCAATAACAAGGTTGACGTATGCTGCGTTTCATATATGGTTAATTTATTTAGCTAATTTTGATCCCCCTTATCCAGTTGCTGATAACAAAAACTGATTCATGACTTCACCAACTTCCATGACTCTTAAGTTGGAATTCAGAAGTCTCTCATTTGCCGGGCAAACTGCCATGAATCAAGCCGATCCTCTCATCCCATGTCCATGTCGGATAGTTATAAAGCGCCCAAATCTAGCGATGCCCCCACGTCAACGAAAGCATAACAAAATATTATGGAACGGGACGGAACGGAATCATAGCTATCGATCGCAGTCCCCCGTTGCCTTACTGCACCAGTTCATTCAAAACAATCGCACGATATCTGAGAAAAAGAGAAAAAAACGCCCCCATCCTAAACCTCCAAATGTTTTAGTGCTCCGCTGCCTCTCGCAGGAGCTCCGTGATGCGACATCCACGTTGGAGTCCAAAGAGAATAATATTATCGTGCGAGACTCCCAATGGACGCCCCTTAAACAAATGTTTCCAGACTCCGTACGCAAACGTATGCATCTATATATGCAAATAGCGACTTGTCCCTTCCTCTTCCTCCTGGGATAAGCTTTGCAGAAGCTCTGCCACCTATTAGAGCACTGCACCTTCAAGTTTCGGAGCTTATTATGCCATGGCATCTCCACCTCCTCCTCCTCCTCAAACCGCTTCAGACGACTACTACTACTTTGTTGTGGCTGTCGCTGCTGTTGCAGTCTTGCTCTTGGTATGGAACGTGATCGCAGTCGGCTGTTGCTCTACATGCAGCATCATTGAGGTTATTCGGAGGATTCTCCGGTCCCGGGGACCTTCGGCCGGTGAAGCCAACGACGAACAGATCGGAGAGCTAATTCCGGTGTGCAAGTATCGCAAAGAGCAGGCTCAAGAGCATGAGTGTTCGGTATGCCTGTCGGTCTTTGTCGACGGGGAAGATGTCCGGCAGCTGCCCAACTGCAAGCACTCGTTCCATGCTCCTTGCATCGATATGTGGCTCTACTCTCATTCCAATTGTCCCCTTTGTCGTGCTGTTGTTCTGGAGCGGCCGCCATCCCGGTACCAGACTGGCGGCGGCGGCAGCGGCGGCGAGGCCTCCATGCGGCGGCACCCAATCGAACCCATGGGCACCGCCGGCTTGATTGTTGTTCTTATGTAAATAATTTTGTCTACTTGCTGATGGCTTGCATGTATATGGAGAACAATGATACTAGCTTCTGAGAACTTAGAGATTCATCAATTTGAGATCAAAAGTTCTTCTCACACAACGACTCCCTTCTTTTTCTCTTTGGCTTTTGAGGGGAGCAGTCCTCAGGTAGGTAATTCATGAAGAGATTTGCTGCAGGTAAAGAGAAGGTTAGGATATGTGGTGGTATCATTGTAGGTCCACCAGGTTATTCAGACTAGGTGCATGAGCTAATCTCGTTTGATTGAAAATTCTAATCCTTTAAGCAAATAAATAAATGGACAGACCAACCATTCTCATCAAATGATTGCATTCATTAGTTTAAAACCAATCCATCAAAGGTTGATGCCAGATTGACAGCTACTGATAAGAACATAATGAAATAAGCAGACAGTGATCTAGCACAGACGACCAGAGTATGCACTGATAATTTCAGCACTAAAACAGGGATAAAGATTGAAAGAGAGTACTGGAAACTCAAAAACAAATGAAAGAAAAGAATATGTTTAGAGTGATGCAAGCCCAAACACGAATTTACTGAATCATTCCAATATGCCAAACACCAGGCTTGATAATGAGAATATATCTTACATATAATACATGGCCCCAGCTTTCCCTCGCACTCATCTTTGAAATTTTATCTGGAAAGTTACATTTTCCTTAGATTGTCTAACCTTGCTTGTAGATCGCTATCTATCCCGCTCTCCTCATTCCCACTTGTTTCAGCCTGGGCAACCCTTGGAGCTGCCACTGGTGGAGCTGCCACTGCGGATGAGGGTGCCTTGACAAGCTGTGTGCATAAAAACAAATAGATATAAGGACACAAATTTCTGGCTGAGATTCCAGCAAAGAAAAAAAAAGGTAATCAAATTACCTCTGCATTGATGTCGATGCCAATCTCATCGAGGACCTGGTTAACTAACTCTTCTGTTTCTTCCTCTTCCTCGTCTCCTTCCAGAGCATCATCTATGGCATCTCCCATTACTTCACTGACCATTTCCATCTTTTCATTCTGACGCTCAAACTCTTGCATTATCTTTTGCAACGCTGGTAGGTTCATCTGCCTGTTCATCTGTCCCATAGCTTTGGTAACACCTTTCATGGCCTCACCCATGGCTTGTGTTGATTTTAGTGTCTGCATGTATCAGAAATATCATTCCTGTTATAGAAAATTTGGTGTTGGTGCCAACTCCACACCAAATCATGAAACATATTACATAATGAATAATTCAGCAATTCAATAACAAACCAATATATACATTTTCCCATTTAAATCAGCCCATCAACTTTATAACCCTTCTAAAGATCTTCAAGACAAAAGTGAACCACACCCCCTCTTTTACAAATGAAATTCCAATTAATCTATTTCCAAAGCCCATTATCTACATCATGAACTACGAGAAATCCCACCAATCAATTGCCAACAGCCATCTCTAACTGCATTTTGAGGAACCCCATAGTACTCCAGGCAATTAAGTAGTTAAAGAAAATCCTCATGGAAACAGAATAAGAAAATAAAGGTAATCAAGAGACTATAGATGAACATACTGGAAGTCAAATATTTCTTTTCAATCTACAATACCTCAATGATAATCTCAGAATAATAGGATTTTAAACCTTAACCAAGCTTCAAGCAATGAGAAAGCAAGAGATATAATAGTGGACATGTGAGAACTTTATGTTAAAAGCATACACCCCCATTACAACCCCATATTGTGATAGAATAACTAAGAGAAGAACGATGGAAAAACATTTGAATCTAAGGTTTTTTTACCGTATGTCTATACCGTATGGAGCCGATCGTCGTAGTATATTCGCGAGTCACAACAATCTCGCACTGCGTCCGATGCACAGGGAGACTCGAATGGCGATCCCAGCAGTATGGAGAACCCTTCCTCTGACTAGCATCAATGACAGCTGTCATGTACTAAGTGCCTCAAGTTTGTATTTCCAACTTTTGCTTTGTTCCTGGGCCCCACACGGAATGGTTACTGGACAAGAGCGTGTTTGGTTCAAGAATTATCACTCAACCACTAAGGGACCGTCGCCAGTTTAGGACCCTCCGGTCCGTTATCAGAGGAGCAGTAATAATCCTAAAACACCTAAACTCGACCATCCGTTTCTGTAGTGCAACCCACCCTGATGGAGGTTTGAAGACGTAGTAAAAAAGCATACCTCACCTTCATTATTTAATTACTTCTGCAAAACCAAGTAATGATTCCTCATATGTGCAACACCATAGGTCTCGTATACTTTTCTACTAATTTATGCTTCAAGGTTATCCAAAAAGTAGGGTTGTTAACAGTCCAGATTCGGAAGTTTAGTGTTACAAAGCTACTCATTGGCACACTTAGCGTTCTGTCATCAATAATACAATAAAAGTCATGCACAAAAATGTGATATAATCTACGGGGTATTGAGTCAAATGGCATAGACTTTCTCCAGTCAAATGCATGCAATGCTATTTGATGCAGGCTTCCTAAATGGATAAGAATTATTATGGCTGTCAGTTTCTGTTTTCTAATTGTTCTTAATGAGAAATTTTAAGATGATTTTTGGCCCTATTAGAATAGGATTTTGAAAAGGATATTGTAAATTGGAGGTACCTTAATCTTCTCTCTTTTATGAATACACTAACAAGCTATATCAAATATACTTGGAATTGGCTCTACAAATCATTCTACACCATCTATTCCTAAAACGAACCAAATTCTCCATAGAGAAATCCAAGTTTCACAAAACTGTTATTGATGATCATATCAGTCAGGGACTAGGTTGGTACAGTATGGTATGTACCGGTACAAGGTATGCAGCACTTTGCCGATAGCTCCATGCTTCACCTAAAAGAGAGAGGGAGAGGGAGAGGGGATAGTGAGAGGGAGGGAGGAAGGAACAAGAGAAGCTCCTACCTCCAATCAGCGATCTCTGGCCCTTAATTTGCAACTTTTGGCCTCCGATCTGTGATTTTTGGCTCCCAATCCATTACCTTTGGCCTCTAATCGATGAGATCTATGACCCCTAGCTTCTGACAAGCTTTGTTTGAAGTGGAGGTTGTCAAGGGCGATTGGTGGGGCTGTCAGCAAAAGGCGATTGGCAGGGGTTATCAGCGGTGTTGTTGCGATCGTGGTGTGGGGGCTAGAAAGAGAGAAAGGCAGCGGCATGGTGAGAGAGAGGAGAAAAAGAGAGATGATAGTCATCATTGCCGATGGCGGTGGCGACATATCGTAATGCTAGCAAAGGGAATTACGAGGCAAAGAGTTGCAAGAGGTGAGGATAATCGGGCAAGAGGGGACAAGAGGATTCTAAAAGAACTAGTTTGGTTCAACTCGCTCGAAATAGCCTAAAACTAAGGGGGACCAATAGTTCAATCCAGTTCGGGCTAGCTTTAATTTGGAACCAAATCAAGAGGCCAAACTGTCCTAGTTCCTGGTCAGTCCGGATTGGTGCACCCGAACTGCTCAGTTTGGGATGGTTCAATGGACCATGGAGAAATGTTTACCACCTCCTTCCAAGTACTATAACGGAATTTTATTCAAGAAATAGAAAGAAGAGTAAGATAAGAAAGAACATAGGAAGCAAAGAAAGAATTAGGGGAAAATCAAGAAAGGGAGTAAAGAGAAGAGGATCCTTAGGAATGAAATTGGAGATGCGAACTTTAAATTTCAGTGACAAAAGATGTGCTAATAAACTAGAAGAACGAATACACAGTGAAACCTAATAACAAATTTAACTCTAGCAGTAGTTGACACTAGATGACACTTGAAACGATAAGCCATTTAAAGAGCATATTCCATCTTGTTGTGATATCTAGTTTGTCAAAAAACATTGCTTCGATCATGTTTCATGATAAGAGACTAGAAGTACACCTGTAACTAGTAATTGGTGCTCCTTTGCACCGAAATCTCATGCAATAGAATGGGGCACACGTTTCAACAAAGAATCTGCGCAAATAGCATAAATGGCTGAATATCAATAAACAACATCATAAATATTTGATCCATTCATGCCATCATAAACAAACTAGAACAAGGCAATGAACTTGTTGCTAAGCCTTGAGGAATAGGAAAATCAGAACAATCTAGTAGTTTTGGGACATGAAGGGCACTGGCTATCAGAAACAAATTATAATTTAACCAAATTGCTCCAGCAGAGATGAGTTGAATTAGATGGACCATACAGAGCTCCAGCACAAACAAATTGCTTCTGTTCTAAGGAGGGATGCAGCATAATGCAAAACATTAACCATTCCACAAGAACCATATGATTGTGCACTTGAAAGTCGAAAAGGTTACCTGAATTCTAAGAGAAACACCCTGGAGCTGAGACTTGAGTGCGTAGAACTTAGTAATCTGATGTCTTGTCCGAATAAGGTCCTTTGCCATTACTTTTACAGCTCCCTGACAGGAAAAAAAAACATCCAGATGCGAGAGATTTGGCATGGATATCAATCATGTAATTTAATTTACAGTTTACGCTACAAAAACAAATAACGCATGCTGTAACATAAACTATGAAAAATCCTTAGACAAAAACTGGAGCCAAATGAATGAAAGATAGGAATACCAGAAGAAGATGGATAACAGATTTCCAATTTCCAGCTGTAATCAAACCACTGCTATGTGCTGATGAATAATATACTGAGGAATTCTTAGTTACAATTCCTAGAGGTCTGGCAAGTGTGTGTGTGTGTGTGTGTGTGTGTGTGTGTGTGTGTGTGTGTATATAAGTATCCACAAAATGAGCGCTACTGTTAAATTATAAGCTCGTTTTAAACTTGGCCAAACAGAAAAAAATGCTCCACCGAACAAGACCTCTGCTGTGTTTACCTGAAAGTGTAAAAACAGAGAGCACCTATGCAACATTGAGGAAGAATGATACTGGCATGGTTCCTTATTTTATTTTTATGCGTGCAACAAATTTAATAACAAGATAACTATTTAACTTTGGTAAAACATAACAATTTCAGAACATTTAGAATGTAAAAGTAAGCTTAGGTCCTCCATATTGACAAGTCCCTTCAAAAAGGCAGGCCCTATGTAGCACAATCTCATAGCTCCACCAACTTGGAAGTTGCACTCTAGAATGTAAGAGCAAGTTTCCAGAGCGCACAAACCATCACATGAATACTAGATTTTGGATTCCTTATGATCTTATACTTGTTGGGAAAAATATCTCTGAGATCTAGAGGTGCTATATTCAGAACCCTTGGTTAATTTTAAGTTTTTGGGGTTCCAAAACCAAAGAAAATTTCCAGGTACTACTGAAAACAAATTTCTTACAACTTTAAGATTCTCTTTAGGAAAGCATGTTATGTAATAGAACTTGAATTATTCAAGTAGTTCCTTAGATACATTCGATTGCATTTGCCAAGGGCTTCTGACAGTTTTGCCTTGTTGGAAATATAAGTAGAATGCTAAGAGAAAGATTTTATGCAAACTTCTAAACAAGGATTCATGTCCAGGTAGTACTTTGTGTCTAAGCAGTATTGTATCATTTTGATAAGAGAATGGCAGCTGGTATACCCTTGGGATACCGGTTCGCTCATGAACTGACATGTCCATGCCATCCAGTTGATACCGGTCAGAAAAAAACTGGGACACTCAAAAAAAAAAGCAGAAAAAGAGAGACAGCCCTATCCCACTAGGGCTCTCCTTTGTTATGCAAACTTCTAACCAAGGATTCATGCAGACAGTACCGTGAGTCTAACTGATACTGTACCATTTCGATGAGAGAACGGTATATGGGATGCCCATGAGATACTGGTTCGCTCATGAATGAAAATGTCCAGGTCATCCTAACTGATACTGGCCAGAACAGACTGAGACGTTCAAAAAAAAAAAGAAGAAGAAAGAGAGTGTATCCATTCTGTTGTCCAGGCATAGGAGACAGGAAAACTGAGAAAGAAAGGGAGAAGGAAGGGAAGGGAGAGAAGAGAGAAAGGTAGGAAAGAATTTAAGCCCCATAAACCCCATCATCGACTCAAAAACCCTATTAAGGACCTCAAAACATCCAAAAAATCATTAGAATTTTATTAAATTGATAAAGTTAAAAAGTTGAAGAAAGGCAAAAGACAATAAAAAAAAAAGGAAAAAGTAGCATCTTGCTACCACACCAAGATGCCAGCCCATCTCGAGTGTTTGGATAGAGTGTCCCAATACTGTACGACATGAGACCAGGCAGGGATAGATACTGATACCGGGACTTGAACCCTTGCTTCTATCAATATTAAATTTTCATAATAAAGTTCGCTTTTTTTTTTTTGCTATACTTCAATCTTAATCTCCTCTTCCCTTTATAAGTATGTCATGTTTCACTCAGCAGCAACTATTTCAATGTAGAACTATCCACAAGAAGCTGCCATCTTGGACCCCTCTGAAAGAATTTCAACAGATATATATATATAGAAGATCAAAGCACTCTCATGGTAAAACTGAAACAGACCTACTCGAAGCAAAAATAGCAAGCAGTGCTGAGTTGGCTATAAGTTGAACTATGTCGATACAGTCTTTCTTAAGAACTATAAGTAGTTGCAAAAGAGTATACCATTTGGCCTTGCTTAGCCGTTTTCTTGATCTCCACAATAAGCTTCTTTTCCTGGGTTTGGAGCCCCTGTCTCTCTCTTTCTATTTCTCTGATAGATTTGTCAAGCATTCTTTTGTTCTCCCGCAGTAGCTCTGCAATTAAACCAGCAACTACTTATTGCTCCACTAATATCATCACTTTTCCCCTTAAAATGATATATATTAAAAAATTGCAGTAAAATTACAAAGAAATCGCATAGTAACGGAACTCATCAGTTAATTGTATGACCGCTGAAACACCGTTGTTAACCAAAACTTATGATAAGATCTATTCATGCCAAATTCTGTGCAACACTTAATTAATTTTGACAAAAAGCATCCTTATCCCGTAAAAATGGACAAAGATCCGTTGGAAAGGAACAGCAAGAACTTAGAAGAAGAAAAGCAATAATAAAAGCTGAACCTTTTTGTTCGTTATGAATCAAGGAAACCCATCCCTAAGTATTTTTCGTTCTATTTAAAAAAAAATCACCGAATTACCGGAACAGCAAGAAGGGAATTGTTTGAAATTCGCTTCTTTTCATAAATAATAGAAAAAAAGAGGAAACAAACAGGGAATTCAAAGGATACGATATGAAAAGAGATCGAAGATTCACACCTGCGGGGGTTTTCCGGTTTCCGAAGAGGAAACTCATCGTGGATTAGATTATAGAGATAGAGAGCTTGGGAACCCTTCTCGGTCCTTTCGATGTTCTTCGAACGGAATCGATCAAAAGAAGTTCTTGCTCAAAAGGTGGATTCGATCGACCAGGCCTTACTTCAATACGCGGTTTCAAGCTGCATTAATTACGACAAGTTGGGGAATATTCCGAGAAGGCTCCGGGCTCCGATGGTAACCCAGGTCGCCGGCTTTGTGGGGAAACTCAGGTAATTTGATAAGAATACTCGGACTTCCTTTTACGCTACATTTGGTTGGCCGGGAGGCGAGAACGAGTAATAAATTCCTTTCCTCTCCGTTTTGGTTACTCATTTGGCTATAAAATGTTCATTTTCATGGACAGTGAATTTCTATAAAAAAAAACAAAACTATACCTAAGAAAATACTTTTCTCTTGTCCTGAATATGTACCTAAATAGTAAAAAAAGAAATTTTATATATTATTAAGATTGTTATTTATTGAATATATGATGATAATTTACTATCTTTTGGACAATATGATACTATATACTACATATTATTCATAATATATACTATATTGATATTGCATTTTATCATATAATTGATATTAATATTTTTAGTATACTAATCCTGAATATATACTATACATAGTTAGTAGTATTATTATTTTATCATAATATGTTATATAGTGTATATTACTCAACCATATTATTATAATTATTTTATTGTTACATGTAACTACTATATATTATATTATAATATTTATATGAATATATTGTTTATTTTATTATTTCTGATTATATTATTTTCAAGTAAAAAAATAGTATAATTTGAATATTTTTATAGTATAATAAGTATAAATTATATAATGTAAACAATATTCAGTTATATTGTTGCAATAATGCTAGTATGATTATTCACTAATACTGAATATATCTTATAATTATTCTCATATAACATTTATAAGACTTCTATTTGCATTATTTTTAAAAATAATATCATATTAATTCTAGTATTTATAGTAATGTTGACAATATTATATCTATGATACTATATCAGTATAAATAATATTAATTATGTAATGTACAATATAAGATTAATCATATTTTAGTAATATTTCCATACTAACATTATGTTATATATTATTTCAGTAAAATATTCTTTTATAAAAATATTGTTATGAGATTGATTTAATATTATTATATTAATGATATAGAAACTATTAAATAAGATACTATATTATACTATGATGATTATATAGTTCATATAGTTACAAGTTAAAGAATTATATAAATATATACTATTATTTTATTTATATATTGTATTTTTCTCAACATTACTGATATTAAAGGGATATTGTTAATAGATTCTCGAGAATAGATTTTTCTAACTACCATTCCTAGCAACCAAATATAGTTTCAATCATTTTTTTAATTTTAATAACAATTGAAGAAAGTGCTGTACAAATATAAGAAAAAAGAGTTCCTATACAAGTGTTAATAGAATTTATCCATAATATATGTATTTTATAAATATTTATTTGTAATAATTAGAGAGTGAGCCTTAACGTTCTAGAAATGTTGCTTCATTATAACTAGAAAATTATAAGATTAAAATACGGAAACAATATTTCTGCTTAGAGAGTACATTATATACAACTAATCATTCCTAAACCTCATAATCTGGAGCCTGATATATTAGCTTGTCCTTTATCTATATAAAAATTCGGTTTAAAATTGCCTATACAAATATCTGCCAACATTGCCTCCTATTTGCATAAAACCATATGGGAAATAACAATATCGTATAAAAAATTCCCAGAGAAACTAGTCCAAGCGTTCAACTCATATCAAAATCTACTAGTAATATTTTTATTGACAGGTGTTAGTCAAAAATATGGCAGGAGTACTTTATCGGGCATCGCTATACTGATTGAAGCTCATCATCTCTCATCATCTCTCATCATCACTATACTTTATGGCAGGTGTTGACAGATGTCTCGAAGCAAGAGGTGATCTATACCACTACCTCTCGGACTCTTTGGATTCAACTAATCACCATGCCGAGTCACCCTCCAGTATGATCGAGCTGGTCTATAACACTCGCTGCGCATGATGAAGGTCCGTCTAAGCAGTCCGTAGCTCAGCACCAGAAATCGAAATGTCGAAAATCTGATAGTTGACAGCTGCCAGCTGCCACCATTTTAGAGTTCGGATTCTTGATAACAAAGCTAGCACCTCTCCTCCTGCCTTCACTTATAATAGGCCAATTAAAATTGACATTAAGAAAACATAGCGATGGAGCTTTCAGACAAAGAATACCGTACGAAATGCTGCTTGAGTGGAATGGAAGTTTCTGATGTTCTGAGCCCCGAAAAAACCCGCGTCATGAGGTACCATGAGCGATCTCAATGTATCCTTTATAAATATAAGATTTATGTTCTCTTCCTCGTTGCAGAATGCGGCATGGTGACTACGTTTTTACTGGCTTCCAAAACCAGTGACTCCGTTCTGTACTTATTTTCCTTATTTTTCTTCTCCATTCCGGAAAAACTCCTACTTATTCTTTTCTCCCCGCAATGAAATCGGTGGAAGCGACTCTTTTTTTCCACCATTAATCCTAAAAAAAGAAAACTATAAGATTTACGTTTCTTGGATCGTACGGGCTATACACTCCGCAGCCCGGTCTTTCTTCTTGCCTCCTCCTCGCCGGCGAAGGAGGCGGAGGATGCCGAGAGGCGACGGCGGCGATTGGGGATCGCGGGACGCAAGAGTCATGAACAGGGCAATTGGGATGATTCAGACGGTTCTTGATGCGGAGAGAATGGTGGGGAACACGGTGAGATCGTAGGATGACATCCTGTTGGTTATCGAACAAAGTCCACGGATGGGGGCCGGGGGAAAGGATAGTTGGGGCTACCATGGAGGACGTGTCGTTCGGCTGGTCGCAACGGTGACAGTTTTCCAGGCATTCCCATTCTTTTTTCTTGATCCCTTCCATCTCGAGCTCTCAACATCGCTTCTCATTCTTTCTCTTCTCTCTGTTCTGTTTAGTTTCATTGAAGAATGGACGAGGAGTATGATGTAATCGTTCTTGGGACGGGCCTCGAAGAATGCATCCTCAGCGGTCTTCTCTCCGTCGACGGTCTCAAGGTTTTTGCCCTCCCCCTTTCTTACTAATCCAAGAAAACTAGGGGTTTTTTTTTTCAGAATATTTTGCTGATAAACTTAGGTTCTTTCGTCTTCATTCGATGGAGCGATATGATCTATGTACTGATAGAAAGTCCGCCCAGCCATTGGGGTTCTTGTTATTGCCTTATATATATTAAAGCATTGTTATTTTTCTTTTCATTTACTGTGCTGTCAGTGAGCTGTGTAAGAATATCATCAAGATTTGTCAAATTTTGACCTTTTTTATCTTTTCAAAACTGGAACTTGTAGAAAGCCTTGGTTCTTGTTTTTTACTTCTTATTTGAACACCAAAAAAGAGAGACAATTGAATTTTCATCGCGATGAACAAACTGCATCAAAAATTTCATCTCCTTTGCACCCAATATCTTGTGCAGTCCCATATTTTAGACCAATAAATAAAATTTGTCGATTAAGTTGTAGATTTAAATGCTTTAATAAATTTTTGGTGCATCAGTTCTATATCCCTTGCTTCCTTTTTTTTTTTTTGTAAGTAAAGACTAAATTTCTCTTCAAGAATCATGAGAAATGGAAAAAATTGGATCTGTTTAACAATATCATATGGATATCGGTCACACTTCAGAGAATAAAAATATCATAAGCAAGGGTTGACCAGCAGATTTTGAACTATAGCCGAATATTGCACAATTTGGTATCGACATCCCACCTATTAAATGTAAAGTTTGTGCTCATTCCTCTCGCCATCTTTATTATCTCCTGTGGATCATAGAGCTTCTGTTCTTTTGTTAGTGAAAATTCAAATATGGCCTAACTTATTCAGTTTTGTAACTTGTACAAGTTTGAAACGCTAATCTATTCATATATTTATGCTAGTGATTGCAGTGTTGAAGCATTTGTACTAGCAATCTCTCTCTTGTTATCATTTTTCTGTAACTTGTTACATAATAGATCTTTTCTAGAATTTGTAATTGAATATCCTTTTTTTGGATTTAAATGCAAAGATATTAGATGTTTAATATCTGGACGAAATATAAAATAGTGGTTTTCCCTTTTCTTTCAATACACTCAGTCAGATAATACTTGTCCAGAAGATATGCAAATACTTCTTGATTTATTGTGCATCCAAAATTGTGCCTTGGTGGATATTGTCATATAACAGGAACTTCTATGAGGTATAAACATGAGCTGACATCATTGAAACTAAGATGCTTTTAATTGTTGGTCCAGGTCCTTCATATGGACAGGAATGACTATTATGGTGGGGAGTCAACTTCCCTAAATCTTGTGCAGGTGTTTCTGCTATTGACCTTATCATGGCTATGCTTTTTCACTTTTTTTCTTTTTTCAAATCCCTGTTTCTATCTTTTTCTTTTCTTAAACCTAAATAATATTGATGCATTTTCTCATGTTCTTATCATGCATTAATAGCTGTGGAAGCGGCTCAAGGGCAATGATAACCCTCCAGAACATCTGGGTTCAAGCTAGGAGTACAATGTTGGCATGATCCCCAAGGTTTCCAATGATTTTTTTGCTTTTATTCTTAAGTTAGTCATGGTTTGTGTTTCAGCCACATCTCTATGGATGCTACATACATGCTTCCAATTATTTGTTTTATTCATCCTGTTGATTTTTTATTGCACAAGTGATAAATTTGGGGAAAGGAAAAAAAAGTTAGGGCTCTCAAATCTCAATGCAATCGTTATGTTTATGTCAAATTTTCAAGGTTTCACATGTTAGATGAGGATACTTGACTCTTCATGTTTAGAAATTTGAAAATCAGGTGGAACTCTTTTATTTAGGGCTCTCAATGCAATCGTTATGTTTACATCAATTTATCAAGGTTTCACATGTTAGATAAGGATACTTGACTCTCCACGTTTAGAAATTTGAACTCAGTGGAACTCTTTTATTCAATTTATGTTCTTGTATTGCGCAAAGACGCCATTGCAATCTTGGTTTATAGCTACTGAACTAATTATGTAGTCTATTGATTGCCCAACTTTCTCAAAGTTAGGTTTCCATTCGTGATTTGGAGAGGGGAATTGACATGGACATATTGACCAACTTGTGTGACCCAAAGCATTAGAAAGGGAATCAAGAAAGTTCTTAAATAAACTGAGTGTGCAATATGAGTTATAAAATTGAGTGATATACAAGCTCATTTTCTTTGACTAGGGACATTTGTGACTGGAATGTGAGTCATAAGAAAAAAAATCTCCCTGCTTCTCTTCTTCATCAAAGTCTATTTCGTTAGTAGTCTGCTATTTATGGGCGTGGTGTAAAATAAGCATTATGAACAATTCTTCAAAAAACTAAGTTCCTTTTGCGAGGCAGTATTTCATCATGCTCTCTTGGTGATTGATAAAATGATGCTTTTGTCAAGGATATGTCTGGTCATATTATTTGATGGCTTTATACTCTTTAGTGTTGGTGCATCCATACTTGTTTCTTGGCTTTCTTTTTCTGCCTTCGATGTTTCTGACGTTCAGATCTACCTTTTGGCCTTTGTATCCCTTGACTGTTCATGCCTGTTTAATAGAACATTATATTAGGTTCCATGTTTCCACTTCATGGGTAGTTTTTGAGTCTCATCTGCTTTGGAAAGGGCTACTTTGATTCCTCTTGTTTGTTCTTCTTTTTCTCTTACTGGCTTGGGCAGCAGTAGAACGGCATCTTTTTCCTTCAAGGGCATAGGGCTGTGCTCTGTACCAGTTGGCTTCGTCTTTGCTGATTAAGGAAATATCCTTTTACATTATTTGAAATTAAAAAAAGTTTACAAATAAGTTACTAGACTAGGTGATAAAGTACTTTATTTAGACAGTATATATTATTAACTGATTCTTGTAGTAGAAATTGTCAGAATCAATTTAATTGGACCTTTTTCCTCCTGTTCTTCAGAAAGAGAATCCATTGTCCTTTCTTATAGAAGTCAAAGTTATTCAGTTCCTATTGCAGTATGCAACCATATTTTTATGAAGCAATATCTTCGTAATAAATCGCAAGGCTGCTTCTTGAAGTTATCAATTATTTGATTGTTTCCATTGTATTATTAAGCTATTTGCTGATTATTTCATTGGTCTATTTTGTTATCCTTGTATTAAAAGTTGCGGCATAACAGATCTTTTTTCAAAAATGGCCTTTAAAAAAAAATTCTTAACTTGGGCAAATGCTTCTTAAAGACGTCTTTGCATGACGGCTAATGTGCTCTGATCTGTTTTCTTATCCCCTTCCTTTGGTCTATTTAAGCTAACAATTACTTGAATATTTCATGTCTATTTTGACATCTTAGTTTTAAGAGTTCAGACATAATAATCTTTTTTCTTTTGTTTTTTGAAATCTTGCTTTTTAGCTTATCTTATTTTGGCAATTGGTTCTTAAAGACATCATTACCGTTGTGATTTGGCAGTTCATGATGGCCAATGGTGCTCTGGTCCGTGTTCTTATTCGCACTGGTGTCACAAAATATTTGAACTTCAAGGCTGTTGATGGTAGCTTTGTATACAACAAAGGGAAGGTACACTTTTGTGATAATTTCTAATTCCCAAATTTAGTCATTTTACTTGGAATATTTGTTTTGCATTCAGAAATTTCACATGTTCTACCACTGTACTACCAGATCTACAAAGTGCCAGCTACTGATGTCGAAGCATTGAAATCCAGATTGATGGGTCTTTTTGAAAATCGTCGTGCCCGAAAGCTTTTCATTTATGTACAAGATTATGAGGAGAATGGAAGGCTTGGATCTCAACAAAGTTACAACCAAAGAGCTTATGGCGTATGAGTCTTGTCTTCCAACCATTGTGTTTATTTGACTGATAATGAAGTCCTGTAAATCAAGTAATCAACTATCTAATTTCATATTCCTTTTAGCTGTATTTAATTTGTATTTTATACTTTTTCTTAGCTTTTTTCTACTTGTCATTACCAATTGTACAATTGAATTTAGAAATGACTTCTTTTTTTTTGAAATAAATATGATAATGTTGTCTATTTTGAGTCCATGCATACACATACATATGTAGGTAGACAAACAAAGTTTACATTTTCTTCTTCTCTTTCATCAATATGTGTGTAGATACAGACATAAATACATATGAATATGTACGTAGATTACCATTTGCATTGCAATAGAAGTGAGAAAATAATTATGTTATCTGAAGATAAACCTGAATGATACATGATTATTGCTTTAAGTTTCTTAATTCATTCTCTTAAGCTTAAGAAAAAAAAAGATCAATGAAATTATGGTGCATTGCATAAAAAAGATAAAAATATTCAATTCAAAAGTCTGTCCTTGGTAATACAAGCACGTAACTAGAATATAAAGTGGTAATCACGAAGGAGAAAAAATTGTATATGGAACTTCATGTGTTGGTTTTAAAGATCACAGGGTACGAAGATCCCTAATGTAGTGAGAGGATACCAAGTGTCATGTGTTTGACCCTCCAATGCAAATAGAAGAATCCATTGAATATAGGAAACAAGGTGTAAGTGTCTCAGCATGTGTATCCAATCAACAAAATGAGGCAACTTTACAAATACTAGCTTATGTCTCTTGTTGACTTGAAGGAAATTCAATCTTTATGGACAGAGTGCCTATATTACTCCTTTTAAAATTTAGTGTTTCTTGGTGTCCGACATGAGACACCTGGGACACTTCATGACACTCCTTAATGCTTTGTATCATGAAATCAAGATGTCATCACCATTACTTCTCTGCTCTTGGCACTTCTGCATAAAAAGATGTTTCAACCTAACATAACATTTATCAGATATTATATTTATTTAATGAAAATTGTGCAAATAGTCTCACTGAGTATTCATTGTGTACATATTCATATTTATGTGCGTCTATAAGATTCGGATGTGTTGCTGTGTTGGGTTTCTTAAAGATTCCCATGTAGACACTAGGTGCCCATTTCAAGTGCCTGAGTAATGCTGCTTGTGGAAGTGTCCAACCCTTGTTGTTCCCATTGTCATGAGATGCTGATTATAACTTGTTCTATTCAAGAAATTTTCTTTTTGTAATTGTTGGAAAACTTACACACGCTTGGCCTTATTATTATTGTTGTGCGTGCATGTGCGCATGTGTATGCAAGCTCGCCTTCAGGCACGTGTGTAGATGTGTGTGCTTGTCTATGTGTCTTTTTGCTTACTTAGGTTATTATTGTTGTGCGTGCATGTGTATGCAAGCTCGCCTTCAGGCACGTGTGCAGATGTGTGTGCTTGTCTATATGTCCTTTTGCTTACTTAGGTATGCATGTATATATTGTGTCAATGACTTGATGACTGAAGAGTCTTTTAAAGAAAGATTAAAGGATGTGAACCATGAAGGCGTGGAGGCGACAATATGGAGAAGGAAAGAGAAGATTCCTATCACGTTGCTTTAGCAATTTTTTTATTGTTAATGATTGAAGGAAGATATATAGGTATCTTTATGTTGGTCTCTCTGCTATGGTGCTGAAACAGCAGAACTGGATTGTGATGTTGTTCTAACAAACATAGAGTAGTGCAAATTTAGATTTTAAGTAGGAGTAAACCTCTATCATCTTTTGGAGCTTAGGACTTCTCAAATTTATCGCAGGAAACCCAAGAACTTGAGCATATTATCTTCTATAATAAATAAATAATGCCTTATTTTTTGCCACCATTCAGTATATGAATCAAAGTTTTTTTTTGACAACTTTCTTTCTTTGATATAGCAAATATGGGTTAGAAGACAACACAGTTGATTTTATTGGGCATGCATTGGCACTTCAGAGGGATGATAGCTACCTTGATGAGCCTGCAATCGATACTGTGAAGAGAATGAAGGTAAATGTGTGATTGTAATGCTCTTGACTATTCTTGGCTTTAGCATTGAGAGTTTTGAATGTTGTGCTTTGTATATTATTACAAATGTCATATTTTTTGTACATTGAAGATGCATTTGTCTTCCATGTACCAGGAACAGAAACCTATCTTTGACTGTAGACCTAATCATCAAGCATGGTCCCATCATTCGGGATTGGCTTTATAAATTCTTCTTTTCCGATTGTTCTTATAAAACACTGTGCAACTACAAGCATTTCCAAATTCTTTTCCTCAATCTTTCACTTTTCTTTCATACCTTTAGTTCTCATTCTTTACCTGTCCTCCCTACTTTTGGCGTACATGCATCTCTTCATGTTCATCCCTGCAATGCTCATTTTTGTACTTCTACCTTCTCTAAAGCATATTCTGTCGTCATCTTTTGCATTCAGTATGTAAATGGTCCACCCTCGAGAAGAAGCTACAAAAAGTTGTCAAACATCTTCTATTGATATTATTTTAGTGATTTTAAATTCTATTTTCTATTTTTTTAATCTTTTGCTTTTCTGGGAGTTTTCTGTACGTTCACCATTTTGAATGAAACCAAAAATGTTTTGATCTGAAACAGAATTATTTTGGTCTGAAGCTAATATTTATTTGTTCAATACTTCAAACATCCACCAGAAGAGAAGTTTTTAACCTGGTTTTGTGGTCATGTTGTTGGAGGCTTCTTGAGATGTATCTGTTGCAGGAATGTGGAGATTTGGATTCAGTGCAGCTCTTGCATTACATCTTAGGATTACTATAGTGACATTATATGAGTGCTCATCATTGTTACATTTATTTCGAACAGCTGTATGCAGAATCTTTGGCACGATTTCAAGGAGGATCTCCTTATATTTATCCACTATATGGGTTGGGAGAGCTTCCCCAAGTATGTTCTCATCTATCACCATAGCTTTTATGGTGATAGTTTCCAATAGGTTGAAATGACACATGCTTTTGTTCGTAGGGTTTTGCTCGTCTTAGTGCAGTTTATGGTGGAACCTACATGCTCAACAAGCCAGAATGCAAGGTAAAGAAATTTGATCTATTTTCATTTAAGTTAGTTCATTTTTGTGCATGTCTTTAATATATAGTATTGGTCGATCATAAAGGACCAATGAACCTCAAATTTGTTAAACATATTTAAGAAACCTGAAGAACAAGGATTGCATGATAGGTAGAGTTTGATGCAAACGGAAAATTTTATGGTGTGACGTCTGAGGGAGAAACTGCTAGATGCAAGAAAGTAGTTTGTGACCCTTCATACTTGCCTGATAAGGTTTGAAATGATTTATGAAATTGTGGCATCTTTTTCTAATTGTGTAGAATGGACCTTTGATCTCCAACTGACCAATTTTAACAGGTTAAAAAGGTTGGAAGAGTAGCACGTGCTGTATGTATAATGAGTCATCCCATTCCAAATACCAATGATTCACATTCAGTGCAGATTATCCTGCCACAGAAACAGTGGAGCGTAAATCAGACATGTAGGTTTGACTGAATATCTGTTGTTATGTTCTGCATTTGCATGCATTGCCTATTTGAAGTCACATGAGTAAAGGCTCAAAATTATGGTTGTATATTTAACAAAATTCATGCTTTATTTTTTCCATGAATTAATTAACAAACTTATGGTAATCAGTCAATTAGTAATCGAAAGAGACATTTATTCTGAAAAAAGAAAAGAAATAAAGAGCCATAAATTGATAGTTTTCAATTTTCTCTGCATTTTAAGACAGGATTCCCAAGGGATTTGTTTCTGATGTTTTTGTCTTAGTGAAATATCTTTTGATTTATTTGTCCTTGAATTTAGCTTCTTATGAATATTTAACATTAACATCTTGTTCTTTTGTTTTTGTAACCGTTAAATAGCTAGAAACAAGTTGTCTGTCTAAATAATTCATCTAGCAACATCGGTACATTCTTTACAAATGACCACAATATGTTTTTGTTAAGAAAAGGTAAGGGTATTTTGTTTTAAAAGCTCAAGCAGCTACTGTTTCTGTGTTAGTAAGCCTTAAGTTTTATTTTCTTGTAAATATGCATTTATTTTGTATAATTATAAAGAACTTGCCATCCGGTCCTAATTAAGAATGGACATGGATGACAAACAATGTCAGTGCAGAAGGAAATTTTGATTATGTTTTATGGACACGAGCAACCAATTTATTATAAAGTGGATAGCGGAAGACATTTTTGTTCTACTAATATATCACACTTGAAGTCTCTTAATATTGCTGCCAGGATTGATTTATTAATTTCAGGTATGTCTTTTGTTGCTCTTACACTCACAATGTGGCCCCAAAAGGGAAATATATTGCTTTTGTTTCAACTGAAGCTGAAACTGACCAACCTGATGTCGAACTGAAGCCTGGGATTGATTTACTTGGATCTGTGGAAGAGATCTTGTTTGACATTTATGACAGATATGAACCTATCAACAAGCATGATGAGGACAACTGCTTCATATCTACGGTATATATGAGCGAATCTTGTTATTTGTTTGATAAGAGCTACTTAATTTTCCATTCACCAGAATATTTAGTGAAGCTACTTAATTTTCCATTCACCAGAATATTTAGTGAAAACTTGTTTTGTGTATAATGGAACCCAGCTGGTAATTCTGATTGTAGTGATTTTCTTTGTAGAGTTACGATGCAATGACACACTTTGAGTCAACAGTACAGGATGTGATCTCCATGTACAGCAGGATAACTGGGAAGGTAATATTTTCATTATTTGGGATAACATTATTAAGATAAGTAAATACATACTGGTACAATGATGTGTTTTACCTTTTAAAGTTGAAATATCATATATCTATATGTAGAGAGAGAGAGAAACTTGGCTACATTCGAGTGGATCTCCACTCAGATCTAGTCAGGTCTATATTGGACAATGGGAGTCCCACGTCGATGATCCGAGTAGTTGGATATGATCTACTATATTTAAATTGCTTATACATCAAAAATCATGTGACTTGGAGACCCTTAGCTTATACATCAAGTAGTCAAAAAATTGGACAACCTAAATAAAATTAAATTATATGTATTTTTTGATCACTTGATGCATAGGTTAGGGATCTCTAAATCATATGATTTTTGGTGTGTGAGCAGTTTTGAGGTAGTAGATTACATCCAATAGTTCAAATCATTGATGTAGGACCTCCATTATCTAGTGTTGACCAGACCTGATCTGAGTGGAGATCCACTAAGTTTAGTCAAGTCCAGTTCTCTCTATATATAAGATAATGCCCTTGAACATTAATTGCAATTTCATTACAAGATACATATATGTTTGTACATGTATATATATAAGATAATGCCCTTGAACATTAGTTACATTTTCATTAAAAGATGTATAATTTTTTCCCCAAAACAATATGGTATCATGCATGGAGTTCTGTAAGCTAAAGAGTTCAGTTTTGAAAGCTGTGGATTGATGAAGTTTGGGAATTAGATAGCTACACGATAGTTATATTAGTAAATTGGAAATTGATATGGTGTTGTGTTTCTTGGAAATGCTTTGCACATGTCCTACGTGTGTGCAAATCTACTTCAAGATAATCCTTATGACACATGAATTACATGCAGGGTCCACTTGTGACTGCTGGCATTAAAACAGCCACTTTGTGATCTCCACCAAAAATTCCCAAGATTAGTAGTCCTTGTAATAATCACAATGTAAAACCTAGCTTTCTCCACCATCATCGGCTTTACCAAGTGCCTAAGAGAACCAAAAAGATTACGAACCTATTGCAATGTTTATAGACTTAACAGTAATAATCTATTCTTCTTTCATTACACAGGAGCTTGATTTGACTGTGGATCTGAGCGCTGCCAGTGCTTCTCCTGAAGATGCTTAGGTTTTCTTCTCAAGTAAAAGGATTGACTACAGACCGATCAAGCATTTGTTTCTGTTTTTGTTTTCCATTCACATCCCATGGGAGATTACATTTGTCCTTCTTGTAGGTGCACATTGGAAGCTCATTTTTTATTTTCATAAGTACTGAGAGTTAATGCGAGCAGCGAAATTACTACATTTGAGAAGGTTCTTGCCTTCGAACAGGCTCTTGTTGATTGACCATCTGGTGGGGGATGTACATGCTGTTTGCCAGAGAATTTCACATATGCTGGTCATATCTGTATTCATGGTAATCATGTCATACCTGAATACAGGCACCAAGCCATGTTGTAATGTCCCGTCATGCTCAATACAAATTGAACTACTTGGTTTGTTAGAGCCAAGAAGGCAAGAGCTTGGAGCAGACATCAGACACCAATTTAGTTGAGTAGTTGGCAAGCTCCAAAAGCTCATCCTGACACATCCTTGTGTTGCATGTATTATTCCTGCATAGCCCCCCTTTTTTTTCGTTTAGCTTATTTCAGGTGTCCAAGTGCATGAGCCTGCTGAAGATGTCTTGAGAAATCTGTTCTAAGCCCATCTATATATCAAAGACAATGAACGAGGTGAAGGGTGATTAATTAACCAGCACGGAGCATTTTCAACTCCATGCGTGCCATCATGTTTCTAGGTAAACCATCTATGATCATGAAGGTCACCCACGTAAAGTTCATGCACTTTCTTTATGCAGTATTTCATCATGAGAAATAACGAGCTCCTGTTTTCAGTCTTTTGACTACCACAGAGATTTGTGAACTTACAACCTGTTTAGCAGAACGCGTAACTATTTGAAGGTACTTGTGTCAAACGATATTGTTTTTTTTTTCTCAAAGAAAAAAAAGAAAAAAAATCACCTCTACCTATATGCTGCAGTTAAAAATGGGGACGATCAGACACTGGATCCTTGCACGTTTTGATAGAGCCGTATTCAAATATCATTGGAGGAAACAAGTATTTTAAGGTAATGTCTTCTGACCCCTTCTGACCCCAAACAGACTCTAAATGACATGTTGTTACTAGATGCCTGAACCACAAGGGCTGGTTGAAGTTGGAATCTCAATTATAATTCAGGGCATTCAAATTTGCCGACAGTAAACAATTGTTGGTAACAACAATAGTGATCAAAAGGTTTAAAACTAGAAGATGGTTAAGACCAGATAAAGGACATATAAACTCTTCCGAAAAAAGAAGAAGAAGATCGAGGACATAAAGAAATAAAACATCCTTTCATTTGAGCCCCAACATCTAGTCGCTTCGATGATTCTACAGATAATGAGCTTTGCTAGTAGAATATTTTGTGGCAGCAACAAATCCAGCACTCAATAACATAAATATGTCGCATGTCCTTGTCGATCAGGCTTACGCTGTTTTGGACTTAGAGAAAGCCTTCTTCGGCTGCCCAAGGCACGTGTGTGCTGCCTGCAGCAGCGGTTCATTCAATCAGAAGAGCAACGTCAGGCCTAAAAGTGACGTGCCAGGTTCTGCAAGAATATCCAGATGGATAGAGAAAAATGGGAAGGTTAAAAAAAAAAAAGGAAAAAAGCATGCCTGGGACATAGACTCATAGAGTCCAAGGGCAATAACGGATGCGTACAAGTAATCAAAGGAGAAATCCCTCGTATTTGGCATCCTAATGCAGCACCTTTCCGATGTCTTGCCATGACCATAAACAAAGCATCTATTAGGCATCATATAGGGTCGAAATCGTTTTCCTTCTAACTAATTGTAGGAGGATGATCTACCATGATAAGTTGACGACCATGAAATATCAAGAAGCTGCTGTACGTTACGCACAAAAATCTACATGAATGAAATAAGCTCCAGCAGGAAGCGAACTGCTTGTTAACTGGAAGAAATCTTACCTAAGCCTTAAGAGCCAGGAAGGTGTGAAGCCGATTTCCACTCTTTCATACCAAAGAAAGAGCACCAAATAATCCGCAAAAGTAAAAATTTACAGGAAATCAAATATCGGTTTATATCCTGCGTTTAGATTTTCAAAAACTACTGTATGATGATATCTTGCGTCAATGGATTGCCATGTGGGGTGCAACAGTTGTCCAAGTTATTGTTTCATATCTAGATTCACAGAATTTTTCTAAATCAAATTAATGTAGTAGATCTTTATAATGGACCAATTGATGACCAGAGAGCTAATAGGAATATGTGTATTTGATTTATATTAAAACAAAAGGTTCCAAAAATAAAATGGCAACGATTGTTTCCATTCTTTGCTCCGAGATATCTGGGCAATAATGAGGGATGAAGGGGCTTTCCAGGCCAAGCATATCTTCCATGAAGCTAATGAGGCCGCAGACTGGGTGGCTGCTTATGTAGTCAGTCACTCGGGTAGTATCCTGTGGGTTGGAGATGGAGAGTTGCCTCTGGCACTTTGAGGTATTTTGTTTTTTAATTTTATTGAGTGCATCTGTACTCGTCTGGTATGATCCACACGTACACATATGATTAATTGATCTATGTCCTAGGGGACAGATCAAAAAAGAAGAAAAAAGCATGCCTAGAAAAATCGGAGCATTTCGATTTGATGATGGTTGTGGTGAATGGTGTGTGGGGAGTTCCCGGTTTGGCAAGGATCCTTGTGCTATTTCCGAGAAACCTAGCGTTATAACTCGCAAGACCAACAATAAGTTCCAAGAGGGCTGGAGAGGTTGTTGCTGAAGCTTCTGTCTCCCAAGAAGTTTAGGCCTAGGCAATGGAAATAACTCAACCATGTCATACCCTGTTCATGTAAAGATCGTTTCGAAGGTTTTTGCTGCACAGCTGGTTGGTGGGCAAAGGTGCCCATGCAGATGATTTTCTTAAATTTTCTCTTAAGAAAGGGTGGAGAGAGGGAGAGAGATTCACTTAAATTTCAAGACCATAGATGGCGCTTACTTCGAGCAGGAGGTAAATTGTTACCTTTTTCATCCTCGTCGTATGCTGAATTAATTGTTGCTTGGTTGGGACTTTATGTTGCTACTACAGAGTTTCAGACGCAGAAGTTATGGTTGGAAGGGGATTCAGTCCCTGTGATCAAATGGATATTTCACCCATCCGCTATTAGATGTCATAATCTTCCTTTGTTACGCGACATTCACAGGCAGATCAAAACCCAGTGCCAATGTATGGTATCTCATACATATCGAGAAGGTAATCAAGCAGCTCATTTCATGGCAAATTTGGCTTTATCAGGGGATTGTGATTTTCAGTTTTCTGATCTTTTACCTCCTCAGTTGGCTGTTATCTTAAAGGCTGATTGCAGGAATGTGTCTTTTAATCGAACAGGAGGATGGCTGCTGCTCTCATTATGCATATGTATGTGGCAGCTTGCTTAAATTATCTATGTTGCTCTTCTGCCATCTTTTGTGTCTTTCAGGTGGGTTGTCCTTGGTATCATACGGTTGAACACTGTTTGCTAGGAGCAGGGTGGGTGTTTGATGATTTTTATAGGTAAGAACATCCGCCATCCAAACATGTCCTTCGTGTAACACCGTACAGAATACAGATGATAACAGAACAGGCATCTTACAATGATTATCAGATGGATGATTGCGTATTTAAATGTCATCAGCTACCTCGAACCGGTTCTAATACCTGATATATCTGTGTACGAAGCATTTCTGTGATGAATCAAGAAATGACCACATTCTGAAGCCTTTGCAAATTACTTAAATTTCTTTTGTTAACTGCTGCCGATAGGGTGAGCCATGTAAACATTTTCAGGAAATGGTTTTCCTGACGAGCAGATTATCCTTTTTAAACAGTGGGTAAAAATCCCAAGCATTTTGAGCCAGGCATAGCCACTGTTTTCACTTCCCAACTGTTCAATCCAAATAAAAAAAAAAGCCCTCCCTTGCTGATGTCTCCAAGCATAGATATTTCAAAATTCTTACATCACAAAAAGAGATGCTATCAAGATGTTAAACGTTTTCCAAAAGTATGCCTCCAGTGGCTGATCATTCTTGCTGCAACATGATACAGTTTGAATCACTGGTCTGAAAAATGAATCTGGTAAACTTCTTTGTCCTGCTGCCAGTAGCTGCAATTATCCTGTAGTTGATCCACTTGCTTGAAAAGTTGTTTCATGACATTATTAATAATGAACTGTTCAAATAGTCAGTTAAATCGAAATATGCTGCTGTTAACAATCATTGTGGGCATCCAATCACAGATTATAATCGACTCTGCTCCAACCCACTACAAATACGCATATAGAAAAAGTTTAGCAGAAATTAAAACCAACATTCATGAAATGTGCTAAATACATAATTCCTAACTCAAGTAATGGTACAAATTTTCCGTCAGTTCTAATAACACTGTATTATGGAAGCCATGATTTTGTTGTTTCCAGAGCATCTATCATTGCTGGATTGGAGGAATCCCCATACCTAACATCCTTAATGGAACACCTCTGAAGTAATACCAACACCACTGAATGTACCTACTTGCTCTTTTTTCCCAATTGAGCAATAACTTCAAATGGAGCAGGAAACTAATGCATCAATGCAGATGCTCAGATTCCATTGTCATTTATAGCAGTGATCCCCAGTTCAACACAAAGTGGCTTGAGTCCTTCTTCCTCCATCAAACTCAGTGCAGCAAAGCTATAGTAAGAGTGATACAGGTCGGGTAGCATATTCTCTGGGAATTTCGTAAAACCACCATACTAGTGCATGCAAAACAGAAAAGGAAAATGTCAGCAAGTCCAGAAGAACCAAGCCATTCTAAAGAAGCAAAATTGGCTTAACAGAGCTACTAAATGGGAAGCACCGTCAGCACCTTAGACTGGCAAGAAAGCAAAAATCTGCGTAGAGCACCCTTGTTGAGGAAGTGGTAGAACCCTAAGATTTTCAGGACTCCTCCAACCCTGAATGTAACACACAGGATAGCGAACATTTTAGAGATACAAAAATGTTCTCACTTAAGATTTAATGTTGCCTCCTTGCTTACCAAAACGCATAACATGTATCACTGGGTTTGTTGGCTCTGCCCTGAAATCCACCATCCGTTGCTTGCCTCTGCAATTGAAAAATGAAAAAAGGGAAATAGAGATCACTGCTGTATCCTTTGGGTTTTCCATCACTCTCATGGTTATTATTGTCATCAAAACAATGAATAATCATTCATCACAACTCAAAAAACAGAAGGCATGCAATTTAAGAGGTGCTCAACACATGAACAATTTCTTCCAACTCTTGGCATACAATCGTAAGTATACTACCAGTAAATGATGAATTTCTTCGATTTGATCAATTCATTATGCTAATTTCTGAAGGCCAAACCCCCTTTAAACAAGTTGCACCACTAAGTGAGTACAATCCTTCCTTTAAAATAGGTGTTATGTTTATTGGTGGTTCTAACATCAAATCACTTTAACAGGACTGAAAACAGACTTGTCCCACAAAGGAACCTTTTTAATTCTTATTCTAAAGCATAACGACTGGTACCTGTTGACCAATGTATCAGCAGAAAATAGATAGGGTGCACTGGATTGCACACATTTGAGAAAACAACCTAAGCTGCTGGCTATTATCACTCAATATGGAGCCATCATGAAGGAAGCACAAGATTAAACATCTATTCAATTTCATTTGTCCAGATACATGATGCTTCTAGGGAAAGGTACCTGTAAGCTCCAATCCACGAGCAATGGCACATCAACGACCACAGATTTTGCAGGTTTGGAAGAAATTTCAGCATTAATAAAACCCATCAGCTGGAGAGCAGCAACCGCACAGTAGGTCGCACCACCTGCATCGCTAAGACAATGAAAGACAATGAGCACTTAGTGAAGATAGTTTTACATGTTGATAGCTCGTTGTTGGGGTTTTTAAAAATGGGAATACGGAATGTTAAAAGTTATACAGCCAAAAGGGGCTCTTTAGAAAACCCCTGAAGTTCCTTACATCCATCCAAAGCATGGAACAACCATATATGCCTCATCACCATGGAAAACATCATAGCAATGTGAGCAAAAAAAAAAACTAAAATGCAACGACAGAGAGAATGAAAATGGCGATAGAGAGAGGGAAAGAGTGAGGGGTGGAGGGAGAGAAGGAAGGGGGGGGGGAGGAGAGAGAGAGAGGGAGAGAGAGAAATCACCACTGAACATCATAACATGAAATTAATAGGATCCACTTACCATGAGATTCTGAACCTGGTACTAAACCAAAGCCACCATCATATGACTGCAAGCAATAGCTAAAAGCATCAGAAGACTTGCAACAAAATCCCGTTGAGAACCAAAATATCCATTAATTAATAGCAGAAATATAGCCATAATGCAAAAAAAGACATCTAGAATTTGCTCAAATTACAGACCTGACAGTGTAATATATACTCCTTAGCCTTTTCCTTATCCATTCCCGTCCAGTTATTTAGCATAAAACAAATGGCAGCTGAAAAGACCAATCATGTTTAATTATACAAGCTCCCAATAATGCAAATACAAAGAGATAAAACGAAGATAGACATACGCAAA
This sequence comes from Phoenix roebelenii, assembly GCA_025769935.1. Taxonomy (NCBI): domain Eukaryota; kingdom Viridiplantae; phylum Streptophyta; class Magnoliopsida; order Arecales; family Arecaceae; genus Phoenix; species Phoenix roebelenii. The sequence goes on from JAOXJJ010000195.1 coordinate 9,091,080, forward strand.
GAATTTTTTATTCTCACCAGCGCAATAAACAAATCGCAGGTCTTTTTCTGCCCCAAAATGAATTGGCATGAAGCTGTCAAGGAGCATATATAACTTCAACTTTTTCTAATAAAAGCCAGGAAATAGGATTGATATCACTAAATTAAAGTGACCATATGCATACACAAGACATATAATTGGTAGAAGTTCATGAAACAATACAAATAATAGAACCATGCAAGCTGCGTAAAAGGGGGAGTAAAGGTGCTTTTGGCAGCAATGTTGATTCCCAAATGTCTCAAATGAAAGGAATCTTCCTTTGATTGCAGATTCTCAGTGTGGACACAAGCATCAAACTAGCATATAGCGAAGAATCACAAATTTTCTTATCTATAATGCACATACAGAGAAGGATAATTGATTGTTAGGAAGGGAAAATTTTTCAATAGCATGCCCACAAGAAACAAGTGCATGTACAATAAGTCAAAGTATGATGTTTCTGTCAGTTTATTTATTTCTAAAAGATATAGGAAAATGCACAAAAAGCATGCTATGACAAGAATCACATAACCAAAAAGAAAGAAAAAAAGGAAAAAAAAATTCAGTTGAGGTATCTGTGCGGTGTTCTAATTGTCATACATACTCATTGTCGTGCAAGCACACACAGGAAAAGAAATGCCCAAAAAGCATACTATGACAAGAATCTTAAAAAAACAAAAAAGATTGTTAGCTGAGGTATCAGTGTGGTGCTCTAATTGTCGTAGATTTTTTTTCTCACATACACATGTGCCCAAAAGAGGTGCATAAGAAGCGTATTATAACAAGAATCATATAACAAAAAAAAAAAGATAGTTGAGACGTCAGTTTTTATACAAAATTATTGTACAAATTATATGTTCATTAAAAAATATTGTACGCAATCAGGAATATAAAACAAATTGTCAATTTCTATTTTTCCATTTTGTGATAATATAGGGATATAGGATGATGAATAAGGGGATGAAGATGCAAATATACCTTCCATCAGGTTGTTGAAGGTTTCTCATTGAGATCAAGATTGCCTCGGAATTGATGTTTGACAAATTATAGCCAATCATGTTCAATATGGCAAGGGCACAATAAGTACTTGCTAGATGACTACAGTTGTGACTTGAAACCTGTTAGAAATAGGAAATTGATAAATAGCCAAACTTGGAAAGTACTGCCAAGATGTTGTATTTAGCACCATATTTATTCAGCACATACCTCACTATCATTGATAGTAAATTGAGAAGTTCTAGATCCATGGAATCCATAGAATTGTCCTGAGCAAAGCAGAATTTATATGCATTTCCACAACTTGCAGAATGATAACAAGATAAATCCAAACAGCACATAACTTCATATAACATACCATTATCCAAGTCAGACATTGTTCTTGGTTGTGCCTGAAAGGATAACACCCAACTGGCTATTTGATCCTTGTCAACCTAAATCAGAAGACACATTCAAAAATATATTCAGTGAACAATACTAAAAGAGATTAGAGGCCCTTAATGCTGTGCAACTGAAGCTCCAATAAGTTCCATGACTTGATGACATGAATGTGACATATCAAAACCAATAGTCTGCGATAACTAGTTAATGCTAATCCTACAACTTGCAGAACACTGATATGGTAGTGAGGCTAATCTTAATATTTTTTTGATAATATTAATATTTTCTTCGTGTACCAACCTTTTTTTTTTAATCTCTTTATCTCTCCACTCTTTTTGTAAAAGCTATGGGAGTTAAAGAACCATACCATGTAAAAACATGTAACACTATTGATTTGTCCTTTTCTTTTTTTGGTAGCACTTCTTATTAAATATCATTATAAATTCTTTCTTGTCCACTTAATCTTACCATTGCAATAATCTCATTTGCTGACACCATATTCATTCAACATGTCATGGAATCACAAAACTCATGCTAGATATTTCAAATATTTATAGCAAGTGCCAATTGGCAAAAGTTCCGCAGAGGGGAAAGACAGCACTCCAGAAGAAAAAAAAAATGAAAAAGCATAGCATTGTTCTCTAACACCTCTCTGATGCAACAATTACATATTCATTTGGAACACATTACACATTACCCCCAAAACCACCTCTCCAGCAAACTTCTTCTCTTCTTACTATATTGCATGCTTTCTTCCATGGCTATAAATTTTAATGGATCCTTTCTCTTCCTCGAAACTCTTCTACGAACCAAGAAAGAAAACAGCCTTGCTCTTAGGTATCTTGTTACCTGTCTCACTAATTCTTTCACCACCGTCCCAAAATAACATCCTATGGATGAAAATTACATCGAGAAACATAAAAAGTTTTTTCCCTTTTTTGGTTTTCCTTTCTTGTTCGTTTCTTTTCTGTTTATATGTGAATCCGAAAACAAGAGGAATTAAACAACGGGGCCGATCTATTTCAGCACCGTAAAACCAAGAAAGGAGAAGAATCGCCCTAAATCAAATCCATGATCCACTTCCAACAAGTCCAAACTCTTGACAAGATCGAGTCTTTTAGCATGAAATGAACAGATCTACAGTAATTTCGTGGAATTAGGAAAAGGAAACGCTTTTACCCGATCTAGGGCGTCGAGGATGCCGAGGCCGGAGATGGCGAAGTAGGCGAGCGTGAGATGATTGATCTCCTGCGTCTCGAAGTCGGACGGCAGCCTCTCCATCATCATCTCCAGGAACAACACGTGCCTCTCCCTCTCCAACTCCAACCCCTCCGGATCCATGGCCGGCGGCGGCAACCTCACGACCGCGGAACACCGGATGCACAGAACTCGCACGGACTCCCCCGGTCCTCCCAATTTCCACCGTCTTGGTCTCTTAGATTTACATACGAGCATGCGAATCTAAAGGCGCCTACCCTGACAGAAGCTTTAACATTCGCGTACATTTTAGGCAGCCCATCTAACTGCTAATTTGCCACGTGTCTCGATACGACTTCGAGCCCTGGGAGATCTGCACAGCCACCCAGGATAACGGAAAGATTCTGTCCCAGTTCGACGCCAAGCCTCATCAATCTCTTTTCACCGTATCATCCGTTCAGGCCTTCATCTTCTACATTGAAATCTTGAACAGTATCTATCATGCACTCTTGGATTGCTACTTGCAGCACCAAAAAAAAAAAAAAAGCAGCTAAATTGTTTGATAATTAAATACATGATATTTGTATCATGTTAGCATCATTAAAATTCGGGAACAACTCGCCTGGAAATTACAGCTCGGGTCAGGCACGGTGAACCCACCAAGAAGCTCGAAAGAATTTGGACGGTAAAAATCTTTGAAACAAATATATGACTATTTACTAAATTAATCAGGCAGCAAAACAAGCCAAATTATAATACCCAGAATATATATAAATAATAAAGCTATTAGCAAGTTGTATCATCCAAAAACCAAGAAGGCCGTCGCAATTCACAATAGCAATCTGGGCGGGTTATGTAATGAATCTGGGCCCAAGTCCAGTTCAAAAACAACCAATTTTGGGCGTTCGTCCGCAAGGCCCTTGCATGCGCTGCGTCGTATAGATTCCTAGGCTTTCCCACAGGCGAGGAGAATTCGAGTGGAAGCCTTCCCGCGGAAACCCGGCTGATCTGAAACCGTCCAATATAATCGGGCGGTTAGAACAAACTCCCCAACGAAGTCACGGGGAAGAAGGGGAGAACTTTCTAGAAACTCTAGATCTGGTTTTTTAAGCTCTTCTCTCGCCTTCGCTCTCTCCCTCTCTCACAAAACCCTAGCCGCGGAGTCCCCCCTTCGCCGCTCCCTTCCTCTCTTCTGTCGAGTGGTTTCCGATCAGCTTGAAGCAATGGCCGGGAAGGGAGAAGGTCCCGCAATCGGAATCGATCTTGGCACGACCTACTCCTGCGTTGGAGTGTGGCAGCACGATCGGGTGGAGATCATCGCCAACGACCAGGGGAATCGCACCACCCCCTCTTATGTGGCGTTCACCGATGCCGAGCGTCTCATCGGCGATGCTGCCAAAAATCAGGTCGCCATGAACCCCACTAACACCGTTTTTGGTGAGTTTTTTAGCTCTTTAATGTCGTTTTATTGTAGATCCCTTGCTAATGTCTGCAATGAGGTGTGATACGGTGTTCTTCTCGCTTTTTTTCCTTTTTTCGTGTGCTTCACGGGGAAAAATCAATTTTTTTTGATCCATGCGTGATGCCCTGGCTTTTTTTTCTTAAAAAATATTTTTAAGGGAAAAATATTTTTTTCCATAATGTGATGATCTCCCCCTTGGTGATTTTTTTTTAAGGATCTGTGTCTAAAACGTAAATCTGGTGTGGTGTTATGTTCTACTTGTCCCTGGTCATGTTTAGCATATTGGCCTCTGAAATCTTGTGCGTTTGTAAATTTTATATTTATATAGAAATTCTTATAAAGTTCTTTTTTACAAATAACTACTTTCTCTAGCTTTCACTGACTGAACCCTGGTTCAGGTTAATCAGTATTGCAGAAGGACAAAAATGTTCTTGCCTTTGTAACAAATGTGGCTTGGGACTTGATCTCTTCTCTCTCATTTTGCCTTCTTCTCGTTCAGGTCTTGGATGCTAGGGACCATCGTTTGAGGGACATGGGTGAAAAGATCGGTTAATTTTGCAGGGACAAAAATATCTACAAGAAATTAGATAAACACGATGAACATTACATTTTCATCTAGTTAACTTGAGCGAAATAACTTGAGGAAAACAAGTTACAAGATTTCGGAGATTAAAATATAACTATGCAAAAGACCGAAATTAATACAAAATATAAAAGATTTCAGGGGCTAGTATAATTTTCTTTTTTGATAAAACATCTTGTTCTATCTGATAGTCTTGTGGTAGGTCCTTCACTGGGAACGTTCTAATTTGTCAGGTAGATCTGCTAACATGCGGATAGATCCGCTAACGTTCATGTATCCTATTCTGGATTATGTGGATAGATCTACTTTAGATATGCTTTTTGGAATTTATGCGGACAGATCTAAGACCTCTTTAGGTTGCACACTATCTATTTTTTTCCAGTTTTGTGTTTCTAACAGACTAATCTGATATTTTCAGCTATTGTTTTATAGAACATTAAAAAAAAATGATTCCTATTTTCATGCATGATTAGTTTTGTGTACCTCTTCTCCAATTTTGTTTAAGTTGGTGTCTGATGAGTTAAAATACATGCGGTGACTCTTAAGTAGTTCTTAATGAGTTAATGCGGTATTATTTAATAACTTAACCGTCATGTCATTGGACAGGAGGTTCATTAGCTAAAGACTGAGCAGGAAAAGTAATAGGTTTCAGAATATGTGGAAAAGCTGCTTTAACTATAGAAAATAAACTAGTTTATACCTTTTAAAGTGTAAGCACTTGTTGGTTGTCCGTAGTCAATATTATAACCATCTACAGGCTCCATTCTTATCTAGAATTTGAATATATCAGCCCTCGTTTTACATGCTGTTGTAAAAGTTTTATCAAGGCTGTTGTGGTTTTATGGGCAACACCCACACCCGTTGCATGGGAGCCGCCGGTGTACCCCCCAAAAAAAAAGGCTGTTGTGGTTTCTCAGTGTTTCTTTCTACGTCTCCAGCCTTAACTACTTCTAGGATTAACTGCTTTCGGGATCATCAAGATTTAGCTTGATTCAGCTTGTGCTTATGCTATGTGGTTGCAACTGTTGCCATTCAGGTTCTCTGTTTTGGCAAATATGAGATTCACTGAGGTGTTGATTTACTATGTTTGACTATTGTAGCTAGACATAGTGATCAGATGTAGGGGTTTTTTGGTCTTTGGTGGCTTGCATGTTCTTTCCTCCTTGTCTGCTCCATTCTAGTGGATAATTTTGGAGATTAAGTGATACATGTGAATTTTGCATGTAAATTCTCATACCATGGTTAAGCATGCATGTTGTTGGCTTTTGGTACTTGCCGTGTATTATAATTTTAGTGGTTCTTGGGATGTCTGACGAGCTTGTAAGTGATCTTCATCAACAGTAAAGGAATCGCTAGACGTATCAGCACTTATTATTAGTGCCATTTTCTATTGCTATTCGCCAAATGCTAGGAAGTTCCTTATTCACTTTGTGGTATTGAGGTTACGATTTATGATTTAATTGATTGCTTTATAAATATCAGAGCTTGCATGGCTGCTGTGACCATGTAGTTGATTAAGCTTTCTCTTTTGTATATTTTTTAATTCTTTTATATATAACACTCCTTAGCATCAGGAAAAAAAACCAGCAATATTTAGCATAAATTTGACTAACCATGACATCACATGGAAGACCTTACATTTTCTTTATTTTCTTTTCAGATGCCAAACGTTTGATTGGCAGGCGATTCTCTGATGCTTGTGTTCAAAGTGATGTTAAACTCTGGCCCTTCAAGGTTGTTGCTGGCCCGGGTGACAAACCGATGATTGTCGTCCAATATAAGGGTGAGGAGAAGCAGTTTGCAGCAGAAGAAATTTCTTCTATGGTTTTGATGAAGATGAAGGAAATTGCTGAGGCCTACTTGGGTTCCACTGTTAAGAATGGTGTCGTTACTGTTCCTGCTTACTTCAACGATTCTCAGCGCCAGGCCACCAAGGATGCTGGTGTTATTTCTGGTCTCAATGTCATGAGAATCATCAACGAACCCACAGCAGCTGCCATTGCTTACGGTCTAGACAAGAAGGCTGGAAGTGTTGGTGAGAAGAATGTTCTCATCTTTGACCTTGGTGGTGGCACTTTTGATGTCTCTCTGCTCACCATTGAAGAGGGTATTTTTGAGGTGAAGGCTACTGCTGGTGACACTCATCTTGGGGGAGAGGATTTTGATAACCGTATGGTCAACCACTTTGTTCAGGAGTTCAAGAGAAAGCACAAAAAGGACATCAGCGGAAACCCTAGGGCTCTTAGGAGGCTCAGGACATCATGTGAGAGGGCAAAGAGAACTCTCTCCTCCACTGCTCAGACGACTATAGAGATTGACTCCTTGTATGAGGGCATTGATTTCTACTCCACCATTACACGGGCCCGGTTTGAAGAACTTAACATGGACTTGTTCAGGAAGTGTATGGAGCCCGTTGAGAAGTGTTTGAGAGATGCAAAAATGGACAAGAGCAGTATCCATGATGTTGTCCTTGTTGGTGGATCCACCAGAATTCCTAGGGTCCAGCAGCTATTGCAGGATTTCTTCAATGGGAAAGAGTTGTGCAAAAATATCAATCCTGACGAGGCTGTTGCTTATGGTGCTGCTGTGCAGGCTGCCATCTTGAGTGGTGAGGGCAATGAGAAGGTACAGGACCTGCTGCTGTTGGATGTCACTCCTCTTTCTCTTGGCTTGGAGACTGCTGGTGGAGTAATGACTGTTTTGATACCAAGGAACACCACCATTCCCACCAAGAAGGAGCAGGTCTTCTCAACCTACTCTGACAACCAACCTGGTGTCCTGATTCAAGTTTATGAGGGTGAAAGAACCAGGACCAGGGATAACAATCTTCTTGGAAAATTTGAGCTCTCTGGCATTCCGCCTGCTCCTAGGGGGGTTCCGCAGATTACAGTCTGCTTTGATATTGATGCTAATGGTATCCTGAACGTCTCTGCTGAGGACAAGACTACTGGGCAGAAGAACAAGATTACGATTACTAATGACAAGGGTCGTCTGAGCAAGGAGGATATCGAGAAGATGGTACAAGATGCTGAGAAGTATAAATCAGAGGATGAAGAGCATAAGAAGAAAGTTGAGGCAAAGAATGCTTTGGAGAACTATGCATACAACATGAGGAATACCATCAAGGACGACAAGATTGCGTCGAAGCTCCCTGCTGCTGACAAGAAGAAAATTGAGGATGCAATTGAGCAGGCAATCCAGTGGCTCGACGGCAACCAGTTGGCAGAAGCCGATGAGTTCGAGGACAAGATGAAGGAGCTGGAGGGCACCTGCAACCCCATCATTGCCAAGATGTATCAGGGTGCTGGTGCTGGCATGGCTGGTGGAATGGGTGATGATAGTCCCTCTGGTGGTGACAGTGGTGCAGGTCCTAAGATTGAGGAGGTTGATTAAGCATTTTATCTCTCATGGTGGGTATGTCTTATTTTCCCTTCGTACTTCCTAGTTTCTTTGATAGAAGATTATTCATGACTTCTTCATCGAAAAAGAAGATTATTCATGACTACTTCTTGTTTAATCCTAGCCTTGTATTATGGCTACGTGCTTTCTCATGGAGGATGCTTTAAATTACTGATTTTGTCGATATTTTGATTCCTTGGGTAAACAATGTAATTGGTGGTGGAATTTTTATATAAATTTTAGACCTGATTGCTTTGTCTATCTAATTTGTTATTTCTTAGTAGCTTTATCTACCAATTTTGTTCTTTCTTAATCTGATTTTTGGCTCGTTCGGCGATGGTCACTGTACAGACCTTGTCCTACTGAAAATTATATTATTGAACTGCTTTGGTCATAAATCAGTATAGTTGTTCAAAGATAGCTGGGTCTGAACAGGACATATGAAAAGATCGAAAGTTTTTACCATACCTGCATGACTTATCATTTCACTTTGGTGATGCTTATGAGGCGATGGGCAGGTTGAATTTTCTTAAGTTCTTGTGGATGCAATGGATATTCTGTTCGACCTGGCAGGTTAGCGTTATCTTGTACGCTCCGTGCCTCTTGGTCTACAAGGCATGCTTTACTTGATTTATCAGTTCCTTTGTCTAAGTTCTCCTTTACTCCATCGAACCTTAACCTTGTTGTATCCTTTGTAAGAACCTCCCACCTAGGTTAGAATCCTTTGGTTTCGGCGGCCGTCGTTCTTTCTTATTGTGTCTTTGGAGGGGTTACAAATGCCATGGCTGACTTGCACTCCACTTTTGGGCAGAGGGCGACCATCGCAGATCTAGCAGTAGATTTAGCCCAAGGCGGGGAGCGATGCAGCAGCGATGGTTGGTGGATTCAGGACTCTGCTCTCATAAGATCGCAGGAAGATGCTTGCACTTTCTCTCGATCACCGAAGACGTGTTCTGGTACTGGGGCATTCCATGTTAATGCGACGTGTGTTTGAAAGTTTCTCTCACAGGACTGGGCTTATTTCCATCTCGTTATTTTGGGATTGTCATTTGATGGACTGCCGCTTCGAAGCTTGTGAAACAACTTCTTCATCCGAGCCTGCAGAATGAATGACCAACATGGATGAGAGTTTCGAACTGATGGATCTTAGTCGGCTCCTGCAACTCAACAACTTGGAGAGAAGTTACGGCTTTCGCCCTCCAGTGGGGTGAGTTCTTGGGTTTGAATTCCTCTAAGGCGATTCTGTGGTCGTGTGACTATTGCTCTTTGTTGCATGCAGCAAGGACTTCTGTAGATGCAACTGCATGTGGTGCAAGTGGCTCAGTGATGTGAAACACTGTGACAATTTGGCGAAAAAGTTAGAGGTATTGGCCTATGGCCTATGTTAAACTAGATCTTGAGATACAAAGTTAGAGAGCTTAAAGGCTACTGAGAAGTGCAGAGTTGATAGAATTGCCTTTCAGGTGTGCTTAGCCATTTTCCTCGTGACTTGGCATCAGCAGCTCATGCAACATCAGTCCCCGTGGAAATTAGAGCCTGTTTGAAAAATTCAGTAGGATTGGACTGAATTTTTTATTATATTATAAATTTAAATCTATTTAAGTAAGGTCCACATCAATTCAATCTCCCTTCAACGTAAATCCTACCAGATAAAAAAAATCTCTATGGATTTTTTTCCCCTCATATTCTCATAAATAGGATTTAGGCCAATATTAGGATGGGCTTTTAGCAAAACAAAGAAGCCGGATAGATTAACAAGCCCAATTCCTATAGAATATCCATTTTAAGATTATTTTGATCCTCTGGAATTTTAACAAACAAGTCCTCTTAACCTTTCAGTTTAGAAACATTGGCAAAACTCTGAACCACCAACCTAAGAACCAGTTAATCATGTGTAAAACCTCGAATATGGGATTTGTTAGTTCATTTCGTGCGTATATTCTCAACTCACTTTCTTCCAATGAACTAGAAGTGGTGGAAAATCTCAGAATGGTGCATAAGAGAATAAACTGTCATGAATTGGCTTGATTCGAGCTACTTTATAATTTATTTACTAAATGAGTTAGATAACCCTGAGCGAGTGAAACCGTATAATGGTACAAAAAGCCATTGTGATTTAACTTCTAAAAGCTTATCAAGCAAGCTTCTTTATAAAAAGTATCGTTACACTAGTCTCAAATGTAGCGATCTCAGTTGGAGGAACTCAAATTCCTCCTGCCTTACTCTAGTTCTCCCATCAACGTCTCGATGACTTCGTCTTTGCGATACACCGAGTCAACCGTGTGGATCCCCCCCACGTACAAGGTGGCCGTCGAGATCGCAGACCAAATCATTGCAGATCGGAGGGTTGAAATTTTGCCGAGGAGTCCTTGACATCAGGGATTCCCCTGAACTAACTGTACTCGTGTTGATGGCGACCGCCCAAGCTGCGGGGGCCAACGTCGACGTCCCGTCCCTGTTGTGATGACGCCCGCCCTACAACCGTGTGGCCCCATCCTGGCCGTCTAATCGGTGGACCTCATCCATGGTCCCCTGCCAGAAGTCCGCACAATCTTCGACACTCATCCAACGGTGGGCCCGGTCGGTTCGTCCCACCCATAATGCCCGTCATCAACTTACCGATAAACTGACAAAGCGGAGCGATGGACGGATGGGCTTATGGGCTCTTTAAATGGGGCCCACCATAAGGTTTCCCCTTCTTTTACGCGGTTATCCCCGGTTTGATGGGCCCCCTCTGACAGTGTCATTTTCCGTATAATGATTTCCGTTATTTTCCGGGGTTCTCCTTCGTAACGGACACTAACGACTAACGGTAACAGTGAACTATAGCATTCTATTTCTAACAATATATATCTATATTAAATACAGATTTTTTTTTTCATAAATACTTTCTTAAAGATTAAATTTTACATAAATACCCTCATATATCCTTGTAAATACTTATTTTGTCGCCCTACTTTTTTTTTATCCTTAATTTTGTATATGTACCTACGCTATCTAACGCCGTTAAAAAACTAACGGTTTTAAATTAGAATGGCTAAAATAGCGCAGATGTGCAAAAAAAAATATTTATAAGATAATTGTGATGGAAGATTAAAAAAAAAATCAAAAATTTATAG
>JAOXJJ010000195.1:9110686-9122665 GCA_025769935.1 Phoenix roebelenii
AAGGGAGGGAGGAGGGAGGAGGGAGGAGGGAGGAGGAGCGATAGCAGTAGAAATGGAAACCTGAGGGAGAAATGAGAAGAGAGAGAGTGAGGAAAATAAAGCAAGGGAAAGGAAGGGGTGTATGAGTGGTGCAATCCAAAAGAGAAGAGGCTCGGAATTTCAAGGTAAATGCCAAAATGCAACCCTTGTTTAGGCTGCGAGCAGTAGCCCACACGGTTATAGAGAGGGGATGATCTTGGTGGTGGATTTGTGGGGTTACACCAAGAGAGAGACTAATAGGCGTGAGAGGGGGCCGGTCATCTTCTGTTAAGGGAGCAGCTTTAGCTTTATGAGTTGGCCCTCCTCTCCTCGGTGAAACAGGAAAGGAAAAAAAGAGAGAGATGGAGAGTGGGAAAGAGATTCCCATGCTCTCTGCTTCACGTTGCCTCGCATGAGCACTATCATGGCCGTCATCGTATGCGATCCGTTCTGTATTAGATTCCATGTACGTAATATAGTATATATTATGCTTAACGATGGAGATCTATCTCCCTGTATGGCTTCAGGAGAGCTCACGGATGGTGGTCCGCGGTCTTTATCTTATGTACATTAGTTGTATTGGTTTCTCTTATCTTCTTCATATATGGGGTGTCGTGCCAAAGATGAGAGTAAGTTGTGAAATATAAAAATAAGGTGATATTAAAGAATGGAATGTGGCGCTGACAGTGTTCAGGTATTTCTCTGAACTGAAGGAAAGTATGCAAGAGAAATAAAGCAAGAGCGGCAGGAATAGACGAACTGTTTCGTGGTTGGTCGTGTAGCATGGGCCTGGCCTTAATTAGGACACCCTTTTATACACTAGGAAGTAAACAGATAGATGGTTGTCAAGGGGTCTTTATTAACTACACAGTGAGCCGAGTACTGTTGTTACTGCACCCGAGCAAACCGGCAACCAGCACCAACCAGGTTCGGTGAATCATCTCTCCATGGGTTCTTCCTTGCATTCAAGTATCAAATGATGTTTATATTACAACCATCTGTGGTTGTTGATCTCCCGTATTGATTTCAGCAATGGACCGTTATGATTGTATGTATGTAGACAAGTGAGTATCTGCATTGCAGAGAGTAAAAGATAGGAAATGTAGAGAGAGAGAGAGAGAGAGAGAAAGAGCTCATAAAGTATAGGCACACATATTTAGGTCCCTTCTAAGCTAGTTTATTAATTGAAATCTCTTAACCACTCCATTTATTTGTCATGTAGTTCTCCTCAGCTGTTCAATATAGATGTTCAAATTCAACATTTATATTTAATTCTTAAGGATGTCTACAGCAATATATATATATATATATATATATGGAAGAGACCTTGAAGAGCTATTCAGTTCAATCAATAGACAGGATATGATTCAACAAAGCCTACATCTATTATCCCACAGCTTGAGTTACGTCAATCAATGAACTGACCTTTTATTTTACCATCCCGTATCTCTCTCTTCTGGCTTCTTGCATCCTATCTCTCTGCAAAGGTGATATTTTCGGAAGCTTCGATCAGAAGAATTCCCGTGCTATAATTACTAGCACTACGAAGTATTATTATATAGAAGCATGTGCTTAGTTGGCAGTTGACTCTCATTGTGACATGGATGTTCAGTTAGACGTTTTGTCCAACAGTAGAATCTTGCAACCTTTAATTGAATTGTTTCAGGGTTAGTCGATGAAAAAACAAATAAATAAAGGTGACATATATCGATAGCAATCCTAAATTTTATTATCAGAATTCTTAATTCTTAAAGAGATTTGAGTAGGTGAAGGATGTAAAAGGGTTGCCTAATTATTTAATTTTTGGGAACATTTTATTGCTGTCCAAGGATGCCTTGAGTCAATTCATCGTTTTTAGCATGGACTAAGTACCTTCTTTCTTTCATTGAATATGAATATTTTAAGTCTAAGAATATTAATCTTGTTCATTTTCAGTAAGATCCCAAATCTTTCCATGATTACATGTAATCTTTCAAATAATGGGTATGCTAGGCATGTCACCGGACCGCAAACTTAGATTTCAAATTAATACAATAGCCAACTATATATGAAACCTAATTAAGCCGATTTCCACTGTATATATAGTCCGGTATCGCCGATACTAAATTAGTTTATATAAAACTAGAACAAGTTTAATTGGATATTTTTGGCAAAACTTGTTCAAAAAAACAAACTAACAAATCATAAAAACCTCAGTATCCAGCTTTTCGAGAACATACGGAAATCAAGTTTTGTAGTCTAGATTTGGGTGTTCAGCTGTCACTGTTGCATGCGACCTTTGATTAGGTCTCCAAGTATCCTCAAGGAGCCAAAAGATTGGGATAACAAATAGAGGACTTAGACGTCAAGAACAATCAAAGCAAAATAGAATAAGGCAGGCCAGTCCAAAACAAGAGCTTTGTCGTCTCCACTACTGATTTGATGGTGGAATGTTGGATCGTGGGGGTTGCTTGGAAGGAGCCTTCACGTTGATAAGGACGGGGTTTGAGTGTCGAGGGTTTGTGGGGTTGATGGCACCCGCGAGCTTTTCTTCTGTTTATTTGCATGGCATCATCCCCACTATAATCTTGTAGGCCATGAGGCCGATTGCATGTGTGCAGGGCAAGCAAGTTTGGAGGCAATCAAATATTCTTAGGCATATATATCTTCTCATCTATTTAAAAATTAGTGGCTGCATGCATATGGCCTCTATCTTTTAACCCATCTACATCAAGTGGTTGATCTTTGATCACAAAGTTATGTTTTAGATTTGTTTTAGAGGTTTGCAAGAAAGATCGAGTACAATATATCCTTCTCCTGATGTGCAAATTTTTTATCACCATAAACTCGAGAGGTACAGGTCCTGAGTCCTAACACCGAGCACACATAGCCCGATTGGCTTTATCAGTATTTGCTACATGCACCAAGAAATCATTCACTGCCCATCCCGGTGCATGTCAGCACAATTCACTCCACATAACCCTGCATACGTGTGCGAATTGTACATCGATAATTTGAGAGAAGTTTCTTTTAGAATTCCTTATAAGCTATTGCCTGACCCAGTCAAAGATCATCAAGATCTCCAGGAAATCTTGGCCGCTTTTGAGTCAAAAAGAAGGAACGCAGAGAGAGAGAGAGAGAGAGAGAGAGAGAGAGTCTGCCATGGCATTGCACTCGTCCTGTAACTTCTTACTGCTCAATGCTAAATCCTTTTCTACCCAAAAGTTAAGTATCGTATTTTTATGGCTTGGCTTGTCCTCTTATGTCTGCTTGCATGTTTACTTTTTCTTGCGACAACCCTCTTTTTTTTTTTTCCTCCTCTCTTTCTCCTTTGATGTTAACTTTTTTTTTTTCTTTCTTTCTTTTATGATAAAGATAGGCTAAAGGGGAGCCATCCGGCTTTTATTAATATAGATAAAAGAATTTAATTATAACCCGGAACAGAGAACAAAATCACACAATGGAAGGGTCTTTTGTTTTCAGTTGGGGCATATGTATCCCACATCCGCACTCGATTACCATCTCCTATTTTATTACCATCACAAAGTTGGTCACCATGGGATCGAGATCGAGCGGTCATTACTGTTATAGGGTCACTTTTGGATCTCATCGCCTTAAAAAGTTTCTTTTGGTGCACCGAACCTGTCACGATGTAGCAACTTGGGCCAAGTGGACCCTTGCCATGGTGATGGGTGTGACGGTCGGTGCCGTATCCTCCACATTACATGTCTCACCCTCTTGAACCTTTGTGGAGAGCTCTCGTGGCCCAACCAGGCACCTGGCAGCTGGGAGGACACATTTTGATGACAAAATGCTATGCTTAGCTGAGATGAGTGTGGATGGTTGGGTGGAACCACATATATTCTTGTCGGGTTCGACAAAGATCATGCGAGCATATTAAGTTGCAAACTAATTAATTATACCAACAAAAATAGTAGTTTAAGATTGAAGCAATTAAATAAACAAGGAACAATAAATAGAAGGAAAGCAAACAACCTTGCTGGTATTGTAAAAGATATGATATAAGGACTAATGCATATATTGCGCGAGAAAAGGGTACAAGATAAGATTAAGTTCAACAGCAAGGCAGGCAGGGTGCCGAGAAAAGAGAGAGTCTTGATTCTCTTGACTCATTTTTTTCATCTAATTATTGCTTTTCTTGGAAGAGTGTGGCATAAATAATTCGACATGATTGAGCTTTTAGCATTTTCTTTCTAACTTGTGAACAGCGCAATGTAATACAATTATGATGTTCTAAGGTTTGTCCGAGTGCGCGAAGAGAAGTTGTTTCTATTCATGACTTTTACCCTGAAAAACCGTACTTTCCATTCCTGATTTTTACCCTGAAATTCATGATTCTCTGGTCTTTCTCTGATCTAAGTTGCCTTGTAAAGTTTTGAACTTTAGTAGATCTTATAACTTCTTGTTACCGGCATTAAATAACTTTAAAATTTAAGATAGGCTAAATCAGACCGAACTGCCCGGTTCGGCCCGTACCGAGCCAACCCTATGAGAAACCGAGTCGGTTCGCCTATTGAAATTGGTTCCGAACCCAAACCGGCCGAACAAGGCCCGAACCGGCCTTAAACCTGCCGAAACCGTTCGGAACGATTCGAAGAACTCGGTGCGAACTGTCTGAATTGTATCGAGTCGTCCCGGGCCGGAGCCTGCCCCCTACCCCTCTACTTCTTTTGTTAAAAAGAAGTGTTGAGAAGGTTGCAAGCCTTCCCAACATTTTTTTTTATGAAGTTCGTTTAGCCATAAGACGGCTAAATGACTTCCCCCTCCCTCCAATTTGCGAAATTACACCAATTCAGTGCGATTGAAGAAAGATGCAGGCCTAAATAAGGTGTGCTTCTTTTTTTCTATCTCATCATATGACTCCTTGTTCGAGATATCCTCTCAGATATATAATTGAGAGATGTTTAGACGAGGCTACTATGTTATCTAGTCGACTCGATCAGGAGAGCGATATATATCCTCCCAACATAGCCAGGCAGAAAATGGCACGAAGGTTAAGCATGCAATGAGTGGCACGAAGGGTAAAAAGGTAGCTGCCTAGCATACCAAAAAAAGAAAATAAAATGCACCTACAACACCAATGGAGAGTATCGAGGAGGAGCCAGTTCATTCAGATTCAGAGACCAGGAGAAACAGTTCTGATGGTCATGGATCTGCTGGCTAGGAAGAGAGTAGAGGGCATGAGATCACCGTTTATGAGACACAATCTAGTGGATAGGGACTATGGTGCATGATCTGGTGGAGCCCACGAGAATTCAATTGCATATAGAAGATGGACTTCTTGAGGTCATTCACGAGGGCACAATGTAGCTGTAGATGACCTCGCATATGGGTAGGAACTATAGACGTATCAAGTTTCGAGTCACATACTGGATCCTATTACCTGCAGCCACATGCATCCTATGACCCATACAGATACACATATGAATATGGTGTGTCTGAAGCATCTTTCCATGGTTACTATCTTATGTGGCTCAGAGCATCTTATAAATCGAATTTTGCTATTGGCTTATTTGGATAGGCCTCTTTGCAGTCGTTTTATAAATCAGTTTATCAGCCGGAGGATATCTCTAAGAACCAGAGCTTCGATGAGAGATCCGATTAAAGTTTCAGCGAGAGATCCGAGAGTGCTTATAACTTGGAGCGCGTTCCTTATAGGATGAACTACAGGACTACAACACCGCTTGGTTAGAATAGTGGACTAATGTACCTCCTGACTATGCTAATGATCCGGATATCTATGAGAGGCATCGCCACTCGACGAGCTTTTAGAGATCCGTATGCATGTTGTACTTTAAATATATATATTGATTGTGGTATTTTATATTTTTTATCTCACTACTTGATTTGAGAAAAATTTATGTTGCTTCTTGTTGCATGCAACATCTCACTAATCATTTTATTATACTTTAAATATATATAATTGATTGTATTCTTTTATACTTTTTAGCTCACTACTTGATTTGAGAATATTTCATGTTGCTTTTTATAGCAAACAACATTTCACTAATCATTTTATGTTTTGTATCATTTTAAAATAACAAGATGCACTATTTAGGTTAAATCGAGATCATAGAAACATCAAAAAAATATCAAATTAGACTTAAAATTATTGAAAAAATTTTTAAAAAAATGATTACTAATTAAATGAACTTGAAAAATTCTAAAAAAAATAACTGTACCGGTTTTTGGGCGTACGAACCGGCACGCCCAAAAACCGGCGCGCCCAAACTTACTGTGTGTCGGTACGGTACCAAACCGGTAAACTGGCATGCCCAAACTTACTGTGTGTCGGTACGGTACCAAACCGGTACCATATCGACCCGTCCACCGACTGATATAAGTTCCGGTACCGATTCGGCGAATCTTGCTAAAACCTCTTATTCTCTCTCTCTCTAAAAAAAATAAATAAATAAAACCTCTTTTGTTTTTCTTCTTTTTCTTTTTTCTAAGGGAATTAACTCTAAAACTGTAGAATCATTCCAACATGTCATGCTTCACAGGGCCGAGCAATATGTAATTTTTACACATCTTTTGAACGATTCCATGTCCTTCTATGTAAACAAAGGACTAAAAAACATTCGACCGTGTTGATCATCAACAAATGATCGAAAACATCACTTCCATTCTTCACTTATGCAAACTCAAAATTTTTGGCATTTAATATGCTTGGACTTGCTCCGAACAAGAACACTTCTTCCAACAACAACAGCATGACAACTGCCCTATTATTTAAAGTTGGATTATATTATCTTCGTTTAGCATATGCCCGGGCCTGTTGGTGGGCATTCCTTTCCTCATCGAATGCACTGGAGGGAGATCTCAAATTGGAACCCAAATGATAGCATTTCCCAACATACTTATCAAGAAAAAAGAGAGTGAGCAATTCATCTGTTCTCACGCAAGGCTTGTGAACAATGAACATCACTTTTCTTGGTAATCATGACATGCCATTATATGGTCAAACCACAAAGGATAGATTGTTCACTGTGCGAAGTGATGTAAAAGGCAATCCAGGATCTCCTTTCTCCACACCAGCATCAATTAATGCTTCGCGTAAACTCGATATCCAACACTTCAAATGGTCTCATCCTTCAACCTACTTCAGTATACCAATGATACTAATTCCTACTCTGTTCTGAGTTACCCCACTGTGGCGAAGACCAAGCCATTTGGCCCTTTGGAATGACCGTAAGTGAAAGAAAGCAGCCAAGGGTCCTTATCACAGCTAGTTGTGGCTGCCATCAGCTTTACAAATCGATATGTGCCATTCATCCGCATGAACCCTTAGTGATCACCAAGCTTCAAGTCATAGCGTTACTTCAAAATAGTCAGTTGACAAGTCACCTGACTTCAAAGAATACAGGCAACTTTTATCCAAACAAGGCTTTGGACTTGTACGTGACATAATTGTCCCAAATGTTTTGCAGTAATCTTGTTTGATACTGTGAAAATATGCATCATACGCATATGATGTCTTACTATTTTACCTACCACAGTATCCTGACGTTTCACCTGGAGTAAACAAATCCAAGTTTCCATTTTCATTTCCTTCAACCAGCCCAGCATCAAAAAATTCAAAACAGAACCATAAACCGCCAAGCAAGAGAGGGGAAAAAAAAAGCAGTTACATATTCAAATGATCGACCTTTATTAGCTGAGTTGCGAGCGACATACCCATGAAGGCAGGCAGGCTGCATGGCAATGCAAACAGTAGCTGCTCAATCCATGCCTTTAAGTCCAGAAATCATCAGCAAAGTCTTTCCTCCTACCTGTCGTTTGTCCTGAATGGACCACAGGTGTTGCTAACACTCCTATGAACTCCTTTATAGCCTTCAACCTGAATCATGATGGTCTCACTCTCACAGGCTAGTTGTAACAGCCACTTCATCGTATGTTCCTGTACTCAACAGTCGTATGATGATTTATTTGCCAATCACCATGGAAACTTTAGAAAAAGAAAAATCCAATAAATATTGCAGGTTTTTTGCCCAGCACTGCCAAATAAGACCATGCGGCTTTCGACCACGTCTTATCATCAGAATCTTTATTGCATGATTTCATAACTTACAACAGTTGTTGGTGCAGTTCAGTTTTTTAAGATACCCGGACAATAGCTTTCCTGGAATGAATTTCAAAATGTTTACCTGATACATACAATCAGAATCTAAATTTAAATCTTCAAGCGATTCCCTGTTTGTTCCTCCTGCTTTTCACTTGTTGCAATAATAAAATAGTTGATCCAACCCCCCAGTTTTGAACTGGTCATCAAATTTGAGACAAGCATGGAAGGCAAGCTTTTCAACCATCCTTTTAAGCCAGCTGCGGCGGGACAGAAAAATCCAACCAGAAAAAATAATGAATCAAAGTAACTCTCATATCTAAAAGCTTTCATCAGTATTCCTTAAATAGACATTTGGTGAAACCTTAGATCCTGATCCCAATTTGGCAAAATCAGAGGCATTTTCTCCATAAAAATCGAGGATGCTACCTTACAACATGGACATGGTACATTCCATGGCTGACTCTTCAAGACTCCTTATCCTTCCATTTCCCTACTCTTGAAGGCTCTATAAAGTCACCCTCCCCAGCTCAAACATTACAAGAAAGCATAACTTAACAAATCAGACTGGCAGGTGATCTTCCACCTCCCAGCGTCCAAATCAAAACAACCACCCTTTTCACCACAACAAACAAGCCAGCAATAAAATACCTCATCTATCAAGAAAGGCCGCCAAAGATGGAGACCTTGCCTGGGACTGAGCCTGAGCATGAGCTTGCTTTTGCTGTTCCGGGAACCTGTTCATGCACTGAAGCAACTTTGCTGCTTTTCTTTTACCCCCGTCTGTGCCACTCTGTGCCAGTTCCTCCAATGGACCCATCACCCCGCAGTCCCATGCCTCAGCCAAATGCTGCTGCTGCTTCTGCCCATTACAAAGGTGCACCAGAACAGCTGTGGCATTCTCTTTGTTCCTAGGTGACCCACTTCTTATAACCTCCACCAGCACGGGCACTGCCTCATCAGCTCCAACTGCCAAATTCCCCTCAAGATGGCTTGACAGAATGGCCAGCATAGCAAGTGCCTCATCCACCATCCCTCCTCCTGGCTCTGTCAATAGTCCCATGAGTGTTGGAACCACGCGAGCGCTCAATGCCTTTCCCTTGTTACCTTGGTATATGACCAAGTTGAAGAGTGCTGCTGCTGCATCCTTCTTAATTCCCTCGTTGGCTGTCATCACTTAACAGCATAACAAGGGGTGGGATTGCCCCAGAAGACACAATTATTACCTTAGTCTCATCAACAACTGAAGGCTGAAGAGGGTGGCTGCAGCATTCTCCCATGCTTCCATGCTGCCCCTCTTTAACACGTGAACTATTCCGGGCACAGTCCCTGAGGAGATTATTTTCCCCTTGTTCTCCTCGCAGATGGAGAGGTTTAGAAGAGCAGTAACTGCATGCTCCTGGGTTCATGCATCAAATGTAGATGGTAAACTCACAAGAAGAGATATAGCCCTGGCCTCAGCTATACAGACGTGGTTGTCAGCATTGCGCTTGGCAAGGAGGCAAAGCTCGCCGGCAGCTAATCTTTGGTCTTCAATGTTTTGGGAAGATAATTTACAGAGAAGTTCAATAATTTTCGCACATTCACCCAAGAAGCAGGCTGAGGGGGCCTTGTCAGGCTGAGCGGAGCGCTTAGGTGGATCCATGCCATTGACCTCACACCACTGAGCTATGAAGCTGCAGAGGACATAGTTTGGGGTTAAGGATGTGTTGGGGAACTTCTGCTGCTTCTTCAGGCATGTATCATGGCCAGCCTCCAGCCATTTCTCAATGCATCGCCAGTCATAAGTCTGTAAAAATAATGTAAATATATGACTGGAAACTTTGAAGCATGTGAAAAGTGCATGCCAACGGAGGAAAAGATGAAGATTCATTCAAAGACCTGCCCGGCGGCCACAGTTACTGGATCTTTCATCAGCTCCAATGATATGGGGCAGCGAAAATCATCTGGAGTGACTGGAATTTTGGACTTCTCATTGGAGGGAAGAACCTTGGGATCTGCTGCTATTCCTATTTCTGCATTCTGAGTCTGCACGAAATCTTTAATAATCTTCAATAGCATTGACAACTTTTCGATGATCGCTTGGGGATCTCCACCATTGGCAACAACAATTTCATGCAATGCAAGTGATTCTTCTTTGAGATCAGATATGGTCATTAGCTGTAACCTTTCTGCTAATCCCCTTAGGACATCTGGTTTCACATTAGCATCACTGCTCATACTGTAAACAGATAAAACATCATTGTAAAGCTCATCATCAGGTGTCTCAAACTGTTCTTTGGCCCTTTTGAACTGAGTATGGACAAGTTCAATCTGGATAAAATCACATACTCATTAAGCATCACTTAAAAAAGGATCTGGGTCTCCAGTCATTGCAAAAGTGTGGAGGGAAAAAATTGAAATTACGAAACCACGTCAAGCTCCGTAGGAACAAGTGTTTGCCGATAATAATGTTAAAAGGGAACATGTTTCTTAATGGATGATTCTACCTGTTCTCTAACTTCATTTGATATGTCAAACTCATCCAAGGAAATCTCACGCATCACTTGTTCCAGTTGAGCAGTAACTTCCAGGAACTTTTTCATTATTCAATCCCTCTCCAGAACCTGCAAATACGTAGACAGATATCGGTGATTATGGCATTGCACCAAATGTGCAACATGCAAGCACAACCACACAGAGTAATCTTACAAACACATCATCATCTTCTGTTCACGTTTCCCTAATCAGAGGGTAGTTCACACAATCATGAGTTACACATTGAAATTTAGCATGTTTACAAAAGAGAGGCTGATATCTCCTTTCTTAAGCTTCAATTGTGAAAATTACATTCACTAAAAGTCTGAAAGATGTTGAAAGAAGACATGCAAACCAGCACAAGATAGTTAAACAAGGAACTCTATGCACGCCAAAATGCCATTACAAAGCTTAATCCATGCCCACAGCAACAATCACAGAGCCTTTGTTTCTGGTATCGGTACGATCATTTTAAAAGACAAAAAAGGGGAAAAATTGTATGACATGGAAACAGTCTTTTCATGGTAGGAAATTGTAGCTTCTAGCTAGTCAAAGATGCATCTGTTTGAGTAAATGTGCTTGACAATATATAACTATGTAAGCCACTAACCTGCACCTTTCATTCTATATCATGTGCTTTTCTTTAAGCTCCTGATGGCCGTTCAAAAAACTTTCTTAACGATGTACATTATAACAGAAGATGAGTCGCAGAAAAAGGTCAGATATCACGAGACACTAGATTAATGCCCAAGCACAACCCTTGACCTACCAACCTATTCAATTCAAGAATGACACTCCATATGCAAGTCAAATAGTGCAACAGTTGCCACACAGCACAGTAATCCAAGCTTCAAAATAAAAAAAGAGCCCTTTAACATTTTCTTGAAGCAAACTCTACATAGACCTATAAATTTCTAAGCCTGAAAAGATAGCATTTCAATAAATCCACTGTCAGGGAGACTATCTTCATGATCAGAACATTTCCAGAAAAGAACCATAGAAGCTCCGACATTATGGCACTCTGGATTTACAGTGGACTCACAAAAATTCGCTCAAATTAGATAATCTAGAAGACCCCAAATCCAAAATCAGGGACACAAAAGTTGAATTAATATGAAATTGTGTTGTTACATCCAGAATCAAAGTTTCGGCATCCTTTGATGTCGACCTGTTTAAAAGTTTCTTCTGACAATTAATCTCATCTTCAACTTCCATCACCATTTTTGATATTTATAAGTTGTCCTGGACCGGATTCAAAGTCGAAATCTATGGAATTAATGCCATCAAAGGCAATGGAAGCACTACATGTCACGCCCCGAACCCGAGGCCCGGGGCGCGAGCAGACGCCGCGCACCTACAGGGCGAACCCCGCAGGCACGCAA
>JAOXJJ010000195.1:9122765-9136905 GCA_025769935.1 Phoenix roebelenii
ACAAACTGAAGTCGGCACCCCTTGCCGACTTCAGTTCGTTGGGCCCAAGGACGGGCCCAATTTCAGGTCTTTACACTACAGAACCACAACATGAAGTCTTCTCTCCCTTGAAACTACATAAGTTGCAGTCTAGATATCAAGAGATATACAAATTTTCAGCCAAAATACCTTCAAAGATGGGCATCAGCTGAAAACCCTAGATACTCCCGACCCTAGTTGCAGCGAGCGACAATTCAAGCAAAAGCCAAGAACCCTTTTTTTTCTTTGCTGAAATGGAGACGCTTTCAAAATTAAAAAGAAAGAAAAAAATATCAGATCGATCATGACCGAATTCAAAGTAAAAGTAATTTTATTTTATTTTTTTAGCTGGAACAATCAATACGAAGAATTCAAGAAAAGAAAAGATAAAAGAAGCCGCATTCCACGGAAAAGAGAAAAAGATTAACTGAACAATACCACAGGTCATCGGCATACCAGGAAGATCTTGCTCCCTTCGCTCCCCAGCCGGAGGAGCTCAGCGACCGTGCCGCCCGATCGGGGACGGGGTCCTTTCTCTCCTTGAGCTCCTCCAGCATGGGCGGCGGCAGCTTGATCCGCCGCGCCAGGTTGCAGAACTGCTTCTTGTACGCGTTCCGGTAGTCGGAGACAGCCGGGATCTCTTCCACCGCCTCCACCAGCTTCTCCACCACCGCCACCGCCTCGGCCCCCGCTGCCTCCGCCACTGCCGCCCCATTATCTTCGTCCTCCATCGCTCTCGCTAGCAGCAGACCGCCGGCGGATCAGAGCCGAGAAAAAAAAAAAAATGCAAGCATCAATTGGATGCAAAGCATTTTATGCATTTCTGGACGAGGTACAGGCTTTGTACAGCATTCTTGACCCGATTGCACCATTTTGTATAGCATAAAAGAGACCTCCAGACACCTCGAAGTCACCATTGGAGATAGCGAAGTGGAGCATAAAAGCTCGCCACGTAGTTGCAGACTGACTATTCAATTTATATAGACTTGTCTTCCACTAATTTTGTAGAAATAATATTTCAAAGGGTGTATATATGTGCATTAGTGCATATATAATATATAATACATAGCATTGCATTTTGAGGTTTATATTATATTAGTATATCATTCTAAATTAAAGTCTGCTTAAGTATAAACACATCTCTCCTCGCAAAGATACCATCTCTTTTTAGAGTGATCGCAGTATCTTTATTGTATAATCATGTGTGACCGGGATGCTCCCAATGATACTACCTGGGCACAGCATGCTTTTGTTTTTCTTTTTTTCATCTTTTTTGGATTGTGGTGGGTTGGGGAAAAGGAGGGGGACGGGGGGAGTGTTTCAAGGACAAAAGAGGTGATGCGATGAGAATGCTTTATCAAGTTGTCTGTAGGGCAAGCGAACTTTGCTAGAGATGGTGTAATCCCCTGTTTCCTAACCTACAGGTGGGGTTCCATGCCGCCAAACATTAATTTATGGTTCAAACGGCTGATTGTTCGGACATTTTAGTAGCTTAACCAGCTTAACATCTCGATTGAACCTATTTTCAACAATAAAAATGGTAACGAGAGGCATCAAAAGAGACAAGTTTTTTACAAGAATAAAAAATATATATTGTACAAAATCAAAATTTAAATAATATGACAGAATTAAATTCCACACAATATGCATCGAGAATGAAAAATACATAATGTATAGAATCAAATCAAAAATTTGCATTATGAACTTGGATCTATTTTTACTGTTCAAGTAGCTGATTGTTCGATTTTAGTAGCTCAATCAGCTCGACATTTCGCTCGAACCAAACCTACGTGTGTGTGTGTGTATATATGTGTGTGTATAGGTTTGGTGAGAGCTATCTTCCTCCACGATTTGTGGTTGAGCAGGTTTGGAGCCATGCAGCTGAGATTATTCAGTCGCATCTATCGGATGGACTCTTGATAACTTGAGACATCTAGGCTCCTTTTTTGCTCACGAACCATTCCGTACGATGTTCTTCACCTAGGAGCCTCCACTTCCGAGTTTTCTCAAGGTAAACTTCGACGGATGTGTACTGAATGGCGGGAGTAGAGGAGTGTCGGGCTTCGTCATCAGAGGTCCAGACTCCGGATGATTGTAGCTGGTGGCCGTCAAATGTTCGACATATCGGTTCCGGGAGCGGAGCTAAGGGCAGCCTAGTCCGGCTTGAGTTATGTCCAACATTTTTTGCCTGCAGGTGCAATAGTGCTGGAGAGCGACTTGACAACAGTTATTGATTGGATCCAGCGGAGTGTGGGTGGTGTGGGAGATAGCCATCCGCTGCTTAGGAATATTCAAGCCATGGTGTGTGAGGGGGTGGCTGTTCAGGCGAAGCATGTGTACCGCAAGGCCAATGGGACAGTAAATTGGGTAGTCTCTTACATGAACTATTTTGGAAAGACTCTTTGGCTGGGCGAGGAGGACTTATCCGGAGCGCTCCGAAAATTATTATTTTTTGATCTTTTTAGGTGTATTTGTACTTGTTGTGAATGATGCATCTATTTTAGCTAAAAAAAAAAAAAAGGAAAGAAAGAAGGAAGGAAGGAAGGAGGGAAGGAAATGAACAAAGAAAGAAAAAGAAAAAAAAAAAGGAAAGAAAGAAAGAAAGAAAGAAAGAAAGAAAGGAAGAAAGGAAGGGAGGAAGAAAAGAAGAGAGAGAAGCACCAGCGGCAGTCTTAAATTATTATTATATTTTTTACTTGCAGTTTGCGATTTTTTTTATTTTTTTTTTGCTGGAACAGTCTACCGGATTCAGCGAGCCCAAGTGGAGGACAGCGATGGGATTCTCTTATATTGTTTTGTTTTGCTTTTATTCTATTGATTTTTTTTTTTTTAAAAAATGTATATATTCTTTGTCGTCGTCTCCGTTACGCCTCGACCGTCTCCGTTTGTCGCTCTCTGGTGCTCCGTGCTCATTTAAGTCCACTGGCTTCCGTTCGCGTTGGATGCTTGCTTATTATTGGTGGATCACGGTTGGGCGTCTCGTTTTGTCCGAGCCTGACGCCACGCGGAGGGCAGAGATGGCGGCCGCGTGGAATATTTTTGTGGGGGCATCCGGACCACGGTAGTGATGAGGATGAGGTCAGGAAGGTTATCTGGGGTCGGTGGACGATGAGACGGAATTAGAAGGAGCGAGAAGGGAAAGAGAGTTGGGGAGTGTGGGAAGGTCGGTGGACGGCAAGAAGGCGGTCTCCTCTCGCGCTCGCATTGTTTGGTGTTAGCTTAAGCTTGCAGCAGCTGTCGCCCTCCCACCTAGATTTCCGCCATCCGCGGCCGCTGCTGGTGCCGAGGCCGTACCCCGATCTCGTTCCGTTCCGATCCGATGTGCTAAGAGCGAGAAGAGAAGGAGATTATTCCTAGTCCTCCTTCTCGAGTCTTGACTTGGGGCGGCGAACTGGGATTCGAGAGAGAGAGGGATGGAGGGAGACGCAGATCTGAGCTGATAGATAAATAGGTTTATTTGCCTCACAGATCGGAGGGAGAGCAGGTTCATGCGCCCCATCAACACGGATCGCGGCTTTCCTCCCAGCCCTTCCCCTCCGCTTAACTAAGAGACGTCGTATATGCGCCGCCGGAACAAAGGTACTTCTCTTATCCCTTCGCCCCTTTCTTCGGTTCATTTCTACTTGGTTTTGGACTCCATCTTCCTTATGGATCTCCTCATCTCAATTTCGTTTCATTTTATTCGCTACAAATTCTCAACTCCTCGGTCATGGCGCACATTCTTTTTTCTTTTTTTCTTTTTTTTTTTTGCGTGTTGTTGGAACTAAGAATATGGATTGTAACTTTAATTGAAGGAAACCCATTTCACCTTTATAACCTAATTAGAGGAAACGCCGCCCGGGGCGACTTCTAGATCTGGTGCTGCAAGGACCCAGCCATTAGACCATCGCATCCTTCTCTAGCTAGCTGGAGAATCCGCTACGAGATCTATCTCAGGGTAGTTATGTGAGTCTGATTTGATCCAGAGATCTTCCAATTTTAGCGGTAGATTTGCAAAATACGCAGATTATATGTATGTATATATGGACCAATGATATTTCAACATCATATTCATCCCGATTTGGGTGCATCCGATGATACCACCAATGGTATTGTGATCGGATCAATCAGAGTTAATCCTAGCCTGCCTACTCGGTGCAATTACGCAACCCAGTGGTATTGCCGTCTTATTAGCGACCATAATGTATCTAAACGGTGGCTAACAAACTACTGTCAAAATAATTTCGTTCCAAATGCTTTTATTGTCTTGTTATTCTGGTTCGATGTTATAGATCATATCCTCACTACTTCTTGACTTCTCAACTTATTCTGCGCTCAAGTGGAAGCAAACTATGGACTTGTTTGGTTCGCAGAAAGAATTTTCTCTTATGACCCGTTTGGTTCGCGGGAAGAATTTTCTATTATTGGAATTTTGTTCCTAGAAAGCTATGCATGATGCCTGGGAAAGCGGTTTTCCACTGTTTGGTTGACCATTGAAAAGTGGCACATTTCAGAATGACTGATATTTGGTTACCTACTTTTCTAGAAAAGTAATATAAATTACCTGTTATATCCTTAATAAAAGGAAAGACTTTATCCTATTCTACCTAAAGCTTAAGAATTCTTTTGGAAAAAAAAATTATCACAATTCCCAACCAATGGGAGTTGGACTTTTCTATGTCCTATATAAATTTTTCTCTCATGAAATATGGGAAGCTTATCCTATAGAAAAGCTACTTTTTTTATCTCTCTCCTTTGAAAACTCTAATCAAACATGAGACATTTCTACATTTTTCTGTTGACCCCTTTTTACCCTCTTCTCTTCTCACAAATCAAATGAGTTCTATATCCTCATATAGTTTTTTTTTTTTCCTTTACCATTCAACAGCCTATTTGGATGTTCTTCAGATCACATATTCAAATTCAGACCGAACCAGAGTTATACCTAATGCCAATTCTTTCATCGATGTTACTGTCTCTGATTCAGACTATGAGTTGCTCTAACTGATCCTCAGCTTTCAACTAACGACTGGAAATCATCAAGATTAGATTTTGGGGCATGTCATCCTTGTGCAGTCTTCTAGGAGACAATCATTGGTGTGCTCTTTGATGGTCTTAATACCTCAATCACCCATATACTATCATTGGTGCGCAATCCAATTTTTCCCCGATACTCAGCAAATGTGGGATGTTTAAGTGAGACTGCAGTAGCTTAAGCTACTCCGTGTGAATTGCTTCCATTTATGCCTCTGTCGGCTTTGACCGCAAATACACACCCCCTGAAATTCAGGGAGCTCGCTGCTAAACACCTCGATCAAAGAGTTGTGTCAGGCGATAGGTGCTGGGATAAGGACAGCTGGGCTGTTGTTAAAATGGAGAGTTAGTAGCTTGATGTTGCTACCTAGGTCACATATAATCCACTCCCTAAGCAAACAAGGTTCTCTATTCAAAGGTAAACAGTCCATCCAAAGATCATCCCGAATAGAAAGATCGGTATGGATGAGCCCGCTCCAACTTTCCTTTTTTATACTGGCTTGTAGAATGTTTAGATGTGCTAAAACCCTGCTTTATGAGAGAGATTCTGTTCTATCTTCTATTAGTTGTGAACTCCCAAATTCCAGTCTTGATGATGAAACACTGATCTACCCTCTCCATGAATTAGCTTGTTGGACTAGCTGCAGTGTAGGTACTAGATTCATGTCTATGCATTCTTTTGTAACATGAAGCCTATTCGCTTGTTTTCCACTTCTAAGCTAAAAAATACTCATGCTTTAAGTTCTTTCTCATTCTTGTTTGTGCCTTTTCACCTCTATTTGTTTGCGTTTTGTTATTTGTTACGTATTTGTTGAATATGATAATCAGAATATCATCTAAATTTTGTATCAAAAAGTAACAATTTTCAACCCAGTGGTCATTGAAAGTTCTGTCCTTGCAGTTAAAGATTGATTAAAACATCAAGATGTCATAGCTCACAGTATTGATCAAAAACCCTTCCAGTAAACCTTGAAACCAAATCTCTCTTTGAATGAGCCACCATGCATGCTTGACAGTTCAATTGGCAGCATCTATTTCCAATTGCTAACTACCTGCTTGCCGGAATTTGAGGGGATGTAGCGTATCAGGTCAGGACTTGTGGTGCAGGAGGTCCATCCAGTGCATCTACTTCTAGCAACCAGTAGCTCATTGCATTCACCACAGCAGCACAGAGCATTTGGGAGTGATTGAAAGGAAAAGAGGATTAACTTGTTGTCGAAGAGAAAATGGCACCCAGCACCATCAGAAAGGCCCTGGGAACAGTGAAGGACCACACAAGCATTGGTCTGGCCAAGGTGTCCAGCAATATGGCCCCTGACCTTGATGTGGCCATCGTCAAGGCTACGAGCCACGATGACGAGCCTGCTGATGAGAAGTACTTGAGGGAGATCCTTAACCTGACCTCCTACTCCCGTGCATATGTCAGTTCCTGCATTGCAATGGTGTCCAAGAGGCTGGGCAAGACCCACAACTATATCGTGGCCCTCAAGTGCCTCCTGCTTGTACACCGCCTCCTGGTTGATGGAGACCCAGCTTTCCAGCATGAGATCCTCTATGCAACTCGAAGGGGAACTCGCCTCCTCAACATGTCTGACTTCCGTGACGACGCTCACTCCAACTCATGGGATCACTCTGCCTTTGTCCGGACCTACGCACTCTACCTGGACCAGCGGCTTGAGTGCATTGTCTATGAGCAGAAGCAGCTTGGTGGTCGCAATGGCAACAGCCGCCCATACCAGTCACCAAGGGGGGAGCCTGATCCATACACCTATGGGAGTTACGGGAGGTCCTCATACTCATCCCCACCAGGAATTGGGAGCGGAGGGTATGATGAGAGGCAGAGGGGGGAAGAGAGGAAGCCACCAACTCCCCTGAGAGACATGAAGCCAGAGAGGGTGCTGGGCAGGATGCACCATCTGCAGCAGCTACTTGATCGCTTCCTTGCCTGCCGTCCCACCGGCGCTGCCAAGCACAGCAGGATGATCCTCATCGCTCTCTATCCGATTGTCAGGGAAAGCTTCCAGCTCTATGCTGACATCTGCGAGATATTAGCTGTCCTTCTGGACCGATTCTTTGACATGGACTACCCAGACTGCGTCAAGGCATTCGAGGCCTATGCCAGTGCTGCCAAGCAGATCGACGAGCTCTGTCTCTTCTATGGTTGGTGCAAGGACACAGGTGTGGCCCGTTCATCGGAGTACCCAGAGGTGCAGCGTATTACAGACAGGCTTTTGGAAACGTTGGAGGAGTTCATGAGGGACAGGGCAAGGAGGCCTAAGAGCCCTCCAAGGGAGCCAGCCCCTGAGACTGTGGAGGAAGAACCGGCACAGGATATGAACAGCATCAAAGCTCTCCCAGCACCTTCAGATTGCATGGAGCAGAAGCCAGAGCCAGAGCCAGAACCAGAGAAGGTGGCGGAACTGCCTAAGAAGCAGCAGCAGGAGGAGACCGACTTACTGAATCTCAGGGATGATGCCCCTTCTGCTGAGGATCAGTCTAACAAGCTTGCATTGGCTCTTTTCTCGGGTCCAGGGGCGGCAAACCGTGCCAATGGGTCGTGGGAAGCCTTCCCTTCGAATGGTGCCCCCGGACAAGGTGAGGTGACTTCTGCATGGCAGACACCTGCAGCCGAGCCTGGGAAGGCAGATTGGGAGCTTGCCCTCGTGGAGACGGCAAGCAACCTTGTGAAGCAGAAGGCGACATTGGGCGGGGGCTTCGACCCATTACTCTTGAACGGTATGTACGATCAAGGAGCAGTGAGGCAGCATACGAACGCCCAGATGAGCACCGGGAGCGCAAGCAGCGTGGCCTTGCCTGGGCTTGGTCAGAAGACTACTCCGGTGCTGGCCCTGCCTGCACCCGATGGCACCGTCGAGACCATCGGGCAGGATCCATTTGCTGCGTCTCTCAGCTATCCCCCACCTTCCTATGTGCAGATGGCAGACATGGAAAGCAAACAACAGTTTCTGGTGCGGGAGCAGCAGATGTGGCAGCAGTATGCGAGGGATGGAATGCAGGGCCAGGCGAGCTTGGCCAGGCTCAACAGCAGCTACTTCCCCAACACAGCCATGCCTTACGGAATGCCACCAGCCTATAATGGTGGATACTACTACCCGACTTACTGAGTCTTGGTGCTCTTCATTCCTTGTATTTATGCTTTTGGGTTGCCCTGCGGCGTCGGTCAATCTCTCATCTCTGGATTGAACTGTTTCGTCTGTATTCATGGTCGCTTGGTACATGCATTCGTTGTTGGGACTCGCTTCGGATGGAGGCCATTTGAGATGTTCTTTATTTAGTTTCTTCCTTTTATTCCCGCTTTTCTTTTTATTCCAGAAATCTTGTTTGACTGCATGAAAGCGGGATGTTGGGATTGACTGGGTTCACATGGTCTCCTGCACTTCGAGTAGGAGTCTTCCCTCGTCATGAGTCGAACATCTGGCAGACGCTGACCATGTATTATTATACTCTGTTGCAATATCTGGTCGATTTTTTACCTCTCCTGTTTGTGAATCCGATAGTTTATTATGGAGTACACTCGTAACACGGTTCGTCCTTTCTTTGTTTGTTAATAGAGGGAAAGGACCTCTCGCAACGGAAGATATATTATCTTTCGAACCTGTTGCCATCTCATTTACTAAAAAAATTTATAATTGAGACAGTTCTATAGCTATGTAACTAAATAAATTTGCAGCAATGTCCAATAAATATTTGAAAAAATAAAGACTTGTTTCGTATCTGTTTTTTTTTTTTGTGATTTTTTTCTATAATTAGTGATATAGTAATTGAGATTGATAATGAAGATGTGATCTTCACAAAACTACAGTTGTTCCGAGCTTTTATATTCACTATTTTTTGAAAGCAATAAATCTTTACTCACAAAAACTCTACAAATTTAAGAGATGGTTTCAAAAAAATAAAAAGATTTCATCCAGAATAGATTTCAGCTCATTTTCTTCTTTGGCTTCAGTAAAAAAAAAAAAAATCTTCTTAGTTTATAAAACTAAAGATATGCGGCATCAAGCCTTAAGCAAACTAAAAAAAATAGGTTTAACATATGCAACCACTTTTGTCTCGTTACTTTTATTTTGCTAAAACTCTGTAGATTAAAAAATATTAAATTGTATAAGATAATAACTTTTCTTCTGTGTGAGACAGAGAGAGAGAGAGAGGGGGGCTTGAGATGGGGATGATGGAGGGAGGGAGAAGGAAAGAGGCAATGAACCATGGCATTTGCAAAGAGGGCTCGAAGCAGCCGACTAGAGAAGCTCCCATGGTGATCGCTGGGGCCTCCGGAACCCTAAACCACAAATATAAGCACGCTCGGGAATCTGAATTCTTCTTTTTTTTTTTGGTATGCAATCACAATACATAGCTCATTCAGATATTGAAATTCAAGTCAAATGGTAATATGGCCTCTGCTATTCGGTTTGAACCATAGCTGCAACCATCCATGACTAATTCAATACTACCAATCAAACAACAATGCTCTCAAATATCGAAATAATGATTTCATACAAAATAGTCAAATTTCCAAAATAAATTGTCTCGCTGTCTTGATCAACCTACATTAGAGGGGCAAACAATGAGACCAACTGCATAAGCTCAAAGACTCAGAATAGCTGAAACTTTGGGATAATCTATACCATGACTAAAGCAGTCCCACAACAAAATTTATTTCTTCTTCTCAGTCACTCCAGCAGACCTGCATGTGGTGGGGCACCACAAGAAACCACAATAATAATTAGAATCCCTACAAGCTGTACACAGGTCATTATAAAAGTTACAGTATTGGATGTGATCAAACAAGACATTCTTTTTTTTGAGTGAAAACTGAGGAAGTGAGACATTTCCCTCAGATTTATTTATTGTATAAATTAATAACAATAGCTGTTAAAAGATGATGAATACGATAGGGGAAGGAGGAGGGAGGCAAGTATACAAAAAAAATCATACAAGACATTCTATGGATTTTTTTATGTCATGTTTGACTTAATATGCTAACAATAGCACAAAATGCGAAAGTTTGAAGATAAAAAAATCCAAAAATCTCAACTCATTGTCGTAATTTACTGAAGAATCTAGGTTCAATCGATTAGAAAGTTCTTGCTGATCCCTATATGTTAGCAGTTAAATCAGTTCAAATGCATGCAGACCAGCTAACATGTTGGATTACAATTTCTCACACACACACACACACACTAGAACAAGACCCAGAGTCAGGATTGACGCATGGTATTTATAATAGTAAAAACTGACAAGCTAAATAGATAACCGTGACATAGTCAGGATTGATGTTATGGTATTTATAATACTAAAATCTATCATCAACATCTATCTACAAAGTAAATAACTAATCTACAGCATGCTGCCCTGAGAATTTTTCAATAGAACCTTACCACACGTTTCTTGAATGGAAAAAACTATATTTTGATACAAAGTAGAGAAAAATGAAATAACAGTCAAGAAAAAACATTAAGCAATTACCTCATCTTCCTGAGAACATTGGCCATCTCCTCGCGCTTCTTCTTGGCTCTCTTGTGTGTACCCAACTTTCTCTTTGCTACTTTCAATGCACGCTTGTCCTTTCCAACTTTGAGAAGCTCAGTGATCCTCTTCTCATAAGGAGCAAACCCAGCAACTTCCCTGATTAAGTTTCTCACAAAGTGCACCCTTTTGCTGGTTTTCTGGAATGATGCTACAATTTTGTAACGTACGCAAATAATGGAAAGGAAGATAACATATATAGCAGAATTATGCATCCAGTAAACCTCCCTTGACCAAAAAAAAAAACAAATATTTATCAGGTCAATAGAATCACTACACGTAAACCTGCATAACATTCTCCAGCATGCACATAGCTGCATCTCATTTTAGGCAATAATAATTTTCTTTTGCCCAACTAAGATAAAATCTGAACAGAACACAAAGCAAGGCCTAAGTGAGACATTTTTAACACTCCAAAACCATGCACAAACAATGGATCTGTCATCTTGTCACATCAGGTAAGTAAGCAAGCTTTGAGATTAAAGGCTTGATCTTCTCAAATGGCCACTGTTGAATACTTTCAGTTTGTGAGGAAGAATTCCTATATATTACTGCTTCAAATAGATCAACAGGAGAAAAAAGTATGAACACCGAGCAATATGGGATGCAGCATTGGGTCCTTTCCGATTATAATATCTAGATTGACATTCCAAGTAGTGAAATAAGGTCTTCTGCACAGGTCATTGCCATAATTTTTCTAAGCAATGGAAGACACCACATGGAGTTTTCCAAGAACTGCGCTTTTTTAATGGAGCAATTAGGCTTCTTACATATATGAAACCAATAGAAACACGTATCATGACAACTTTCAACCATTTCATATGATTCAGTGGAAATTAAACAAAAATAAAAAGACGCATCCAGGCTATCTAAATCAAAATGCCATATGATTGTTCTCTCAAAGACGAGTTTTTAAACTGGATTTTCTCAAAATGCAAAACCAAAATGTCAGAACACATCCCAATCAAACTGAAAAGAAACTCACGCAGTCTTATTTCTTAATTTTCTAAATATCAGCAAATATTAACATGAAAATGAAGCAAATCATGCTCAGATATGAACAAGGATCATAATTCATTTTAAAAAAAGTTTTAAGTTCAACATTTTTTTATTTAATCTCCTATTTTGAATAACCAAAAAATAATAGACTTGTATGATACCAGTCCAATATATATCAGTTAAGACCTGCTTTAGAATTAGTTTTGGCTCAACACTGCATCCTTACATTTCCTAAGGTTCCTTCGCCAAAGTCTAGTAAATGAAATTATAACTTTTCATACCCATCACCAAACAGAGCACCTAATTCACTAGGGATGGCACAAAATTGAAGATAAAAAAATTCACATTTGGGCACTATCATATCAACGTCATTTCGACATGCAAAACATAGTTAAACATTCGTTGTAAACTACTTGCATTTCCTATTATCTTACAGAGAACCAAGATCTGGTAAAAGAGAATAACTAAATGGGGTAATAAAAGTCATTCTCCACTTAAGCAACATCCATCTTCATCCTAACGTAAATTAACAACCAAACAATCCATATTAATCTAAGATAGTTTCTTTTGTACGTATATAAAAAACCTTCATCAACAAACATGCGTTCTGCCATTTGGGGATTCTGATTACGGTTCATTCAAGCATAGATTTCTAGCTTAACTTAGCCTAGTGATAAACTATGCATGTCTCTGCGTCGATGTATGATTTAAGATACAGTAAGGATTCCCTACTGTTGTTTTTTTTCCCATTTTTTTTTCGTTTCAAATAAAACTAAACATAAACAGAAGGTAACTCTTCCATGCTCTGTTTTATATGGCCCAGAGAAAACAGTAAAATCCGTTCTCAACGTTGACTTGGGATTCTTACTCCTTTTCTGCTCGAAGGGCGAGGAGGCAGCTCCCGCTTGGTGACGATGTGGCCTTTGTTCAGCCCGACAAAGAGACCCGTGTTCGGCTGCGGAGCCATCTGTATAAAATCCACCAAATCCAGCAACAAAAAAGCGATCAGCGTCTCCTTGAAACAGGACCTTAAAGCAAACCATGAATAGCTACGAGGCAAAAAAAAAAACTACTAAAAAAAATCCATCGAGAAAATAAATAAGAACTACAGAAGAGCGGATCGGATAATCAAGGATTTCCCCTGAGATATGGAAGCACCTTCGAGAGACAGAGAGAGAGAGATTTCTAAATGCCTCCAAAACTAGGGCTTTGAGATCGGAAACCGGAGTAACAAGCATCACTACGACAGAAAATATCGAAGAAAAGGAATGGGGGAGGGATCCATCTCTCACCTCTGGTTCAGAGCAGCAGAAACCCTAGCGGCCGTCGAGGAACCCTAATGGCGGAAGAGGGAACCCTAATAAAGGCCGCCGCGCGCTACGTTTCCATAGCTCGTTATTAACGAAAGTAACCTTTCCAGATCACGACCGTCCGATGCTCGCTGGTTGTCGAATTGGACGGCCCACGTTACTTGGACCACTCCCTAAAACGTCTGCGGTTCGGTTCGAGTTGAGATGGGATGTGCACAATGTTTCGAATCGGCTCTAATTTGGGTTGAATTCGCACCAAGAGGCTCAAATTAAATGATGTTTAACGAATACAAGCACATGGGGGCGTGGCATATGGGCTGTTGCTTCAAATGTTTCGAGCCCACTCCGATCCCAATTGGGCCGGGCCACTCAAGCGTGGCCACTTGATAACGTAGATGTGAAATCCGCAATCGAGCCTCGGGCTGATCACGAGCCAGGCTTGGGCATAAAAAAATTAAATTGCAAATTAATCCGCCCCAAAATCCTTTCGATATAAGGTCTGGCCCATGATCTCAAACCTTGTTGCTTTGAGATGCCAAAGGCCTTGGTAATCAATGATGATCATATATTAAAAAAATAATAAAAAAAACATCAATCAACTTGTTTTTTGTGTTTTCCAAAAGACAGCAGATTCAACCTGTTTGGTTACAATGTCTAGCTCTATTCGCTATAGATTGGGCATAGGTTAAGCAAAATTTAGGTTTTATTATAGCCTGCATTGTTATTTTTAAAAAATTATAGAGGTCATTGGGTCAAGCAAATAGCCAAAAAAAAGTTTGGCATTTTAACCTTCCATCTGCTTCTTTCTCGATCTATTTGGCAACATAACCATATGGATCTTGTTAAAATGACAGTTTGTAGGAGATTGGTTAGCTAGCTTGACTTCGAGGAATGACTACTAAGCTCATTCTATGTTTTCTACGAATCTTTCGCTATTGCTGCAAATGGATGTTGTTGGTATTTCTTATCTTCATCCTACCTGATGCTCTTTACCATTTTGTTCTTTTGTTCCAGTGCACCAAAAAAAAAACAATGACAATTTGTGCATCAACATGAATTAAGGTGGTGCTTGATATGGGGGATGATTCCAAGATTAATGGTAATGTAGATGGAGATAATGAGATTATCGCGTTTGATTTACATGGCAATAATTCCAAATCACCTTCATTGTTAAAATCATCGTCCAACCGAGTGATGCTAAATATATCCCCGAGAATAGGTTTGCAATATCCCCTCATGACAATTATACAGAGCTA
>JAOXJJ010000195.1:9137005-9182469 GCA_025769935.1 Phoenix roebelenii
CAGAGCTAATTTTTTTTTTTTTTTATTTTTTGGGGGGGGGGGGGGGGGGGGGGGGGCAAATACCTCTTAACCCAACC
The DNA here is from genome assembly GCA_025769935.1 of Phoenix roebelenii. NCBI lineage: Eukaryota > Viridiplantae > Streptophyta > Magnoliopsida > Arecales > Arecaceae > Phoenix > Phoenix roebelenii. Next base: position 9,137,083 of record JAOXJJ010000195.1, read on the forward strand.
AGAAAATTTGGTCCAACTCTCCTCAAGCCCTTCATTTTCAATTAAAACATATGGAATATATGGAATATATCAGACATAGTTTAGATATTACTATAGAATACCGAACAAATTAATCATTTCAAATACAATAATCATAGATCATAGGGATCTGAATATCTAGGAATAAGGATAGTGACCCCATTTGGGTCGCCAAATGCTACCTAAACTTTTTATGGATAAGAAGATATAGTTGCATGGCTTATTAACTTCTTCTCCTCAATCATCTACCCTAATTCCATTAAATTTTAATCTTTATTATAAGTCATAGCTACCCCTTGGTTTCTATTCTTCCATGCAAGTTTAATTTTTCCCCTTCCGAAAAATTAGGGGATGCTATGGTTGAATTTAGTGGGATACCCAACTTGACCTAACATCAAGTTGGAGCGCTTCAACCAACGCATACTTGTCTATTGGTCAAGTACATACTTGTCCGTTGGTCAAGTAATCTTTAGTCGGATGTCCGACCCTTCCACATTGCAACCTCGTTTACCAAATACTGCACTCCATGACGTTTATAATGGATATTTAGCCTGCCTGACCTAACCCTTCCAATTCCTGATGACTTTATTTTTTTCGAGATGGATTTAACAACTAACGCTAAAAAGTAGATAAAACCACTGCCAAAAATAAATACTTATCAAAGTTCATAATTAAACATGAATTTAACTAGTGAGCCTCAAAAAAAAATTATGGTTCTGGGTGTGGTCAAAATTCTAAAATCTAGTTACAGTCTGTTTCATATAATTTAGGGTCTTTTGTGTACTTATTCTCCTAAATATTACAATTTGTGTGAATATTCTTCCAATTTTGATATTTGCATATATATTTTCATAATATTTAGAAGGGTATATATGCAAAAAATTCTATAATTTAACATGTTACAAGGATCAGAATTGGGATGAGCACATTTTTGCCGGCCTTTCTAAATCTCTCTCAATATCCCTCTAAACGCGCCGAAGAACACCAACCATGCCTAAGAATACAAATTAAGATGCTTGCAGAAAACAGAGAACAAGCGATGATTGATCGGTAGAACACGAGAACCACGCTGTTCGTTTAGAAAGCTGGAGTCCTTAAACTTCTCTGCTGTAATCACACTGTAAATATCTCTTCCGTTCTCCTGCATTGGTCTGGGAAAGATGAAGCTTCTTCTCAGAGCTGAGTAAAAATCCCAGATCATGCTTAAACGTGGATATTCCTTTTAAACTTCTATTAATAAATCGGGGTGGCAGTACCTCCCTTTTCATCAAAAAAAAAAGAAAAAAAAGAAAAAAGATCTTGTTCCTGAAGCTCTCTTGCTGAAGTAATTTTTCTCGTGATTTGAACATAAGATTCATTTTGATTCAAGTGTCAGCGCATTGTCTCTCTTTCCCTTTGTTTGCATCAAAAATCTTATCAATTCGTCTCTTTCGAGCACACGAATATGTTTCATAGGAGCCCATGCATGCAAGAATAAAAAAATGCGATAAATCTATATTTATTCTTTCGAGCACGAGTCTGTGCTTATTGTAATCTACTTGGACCGTTACTCTCTTCATCCTCGGATACGAGCTACTTGAAATATAGATGGGTCCTAAGCCTTTCCAAACAAAGTAGGTCATGAAGGAGGCCAGGAGCATATAAGCAGGCAACTAAATATTTTAGTTATGGTTGTAACTGATGATCAGGTAGGGATAGGTGAGATCTTTTTGGTTCCCATCGTAGAAAATTGCAAGTTGTACTGAGAGTCTACTCTCACTTGTTCTGTCTTTTTTTTTAATATTTAATGGCCAATTTAATAGATAATTGTTCTAATGCCTGAAATTTGTGATCATATCTATATATGCCTAGCATGATTGAGGAAACTTAGGTCACCACGATGGGCCCGTAGTCAGCCTCCATGAACCTGGGTTGTAGTGTTCCTAGTCCACATAGACTATGAGTCGACTTCGCTTTGATATCATTTGTCATAATTCAGGATTTCATGAAAAAAGACGTATTTTTTTTAGCTCCTTAGTTCTGTATAAATATCTAAGATCTCTTTGATATGGACAAAATATATGTATGCACGGATTGTTACAATAGAACAATAGCAATTTTCAATCTCTTTAGTCTCTCTCAAAATTAGAAGCTACTTTTTCCGTGCTTTTCGTCTTTTCACCACAGACATGGTATGAGCTGCTACATTCCAGCCGCTTGATTTTCAAATAGTTTTATCATTTATTATTAAGAGAGGGAGGAATAAAAATCTCTAAAGTTAATAATGTAAGGATGGAACAGACGGCATTTTTCAATCTCTTTAATCTTTCTCGAAATTAGCAGAGCTCCATGGGCGGTTCGCTTTCTATTTTGTAAAGGTGAGTAGCGTTACATATTTGATCAAAGCTAATTGGGTTCTTTGAATTTCCGATAACTTCTAACGTAGAGATCATGATTTAAATGCGTTACAGGGAGATATTAGAAAACAACCAGAGTCTCGAAGCCTTTGCACCAATTGATGTGAATGCATATCCTTATGAAATACTAAATTCTAAAGTGGTGGAAAATTTTATATGACGCCAAAACCCAAGAGAGTCTACTTGGAAGCCACAATGCCCAATGTTTTGCGACTGAAATGAGGGCAGGTTTTGCAGCACCGCCATCTGTCTTCCATGCATTGAGGCTCGAAAAGAATACGATTGAAGATAAAATTACTATTGGTCTAAAAGAGTGCAGCTCTTAAATTACTGAAGCCTGCAATAAACTAAAGTTTGGTTCCAATTACATTACAAACAACTTAAAAAAGACAGTCATCTTCTTCTAAGTATTTAATTGCCTTGATTGCCTTCTTGGTTTCTACTTTTTATTTTTTAATTTCTAGAAGTGGGTGCCATGGTTTTACTCGTTGGGTGGGCAAGAGGAGATGGTATTGCTCTTTTTAATTTTGGAAAGTAAGGGTAGAAGGCAGCATAAACAGTTCAGTCTGGTATTAATTGCAAGCATGTTCCTTTATAGCTGTCTTTATTTTTTTTAACAAAAGGGCTATAGCAATAAAATTTTGTCACATGAATAAAGGAAAATTGATAAAAATTAAAAACCATCCATGACCTTTCTGCTAGCTTTTCGAGTCATAGAAATTTCATTAAACATAAATTTATCCTTAAATCTGCTAGGAAAAGTTCAAGTTTCATCATAGTCACACATCCGCCGCGTAATAATGACAGCCTTTTGTTAGATGGCCAATAAAGCAAGTTAAAGGAGAGATTAGAGAACAATTAGAAGCACTTAAGCTTTTTGCCTCGAAGTTGTATTGTTTTATAATGTTTCCCACGTGAACTAAAGGTGACATATTAACTAGTTGTTAACTTTTTTTTGCTTTTTTTTTAATGAAAAAAAACACAATTTGAGTCCACTACGGCATGCAAATTGGATGGTGGCAGTACCATCAAATATCCCTTTTTTTTAATAAATAAAGACAGCACCTAGGCCCTAGCTGTAAGGATAATTCGATTCTGGTGCACTTAAGGAGGTTAAGGAAAATTCTAGGGACATCTGGGATCCATATTCGCTATCAGAATGTTCAGATTTGTTCTTGTTTCTTAAGAGCTCCCACCCCCTAGCCATTTTAAGTCGAATTCCGATGAGAGTTTGTTCGTTGGTGGTGATAGTGTTGAAGTGGCAATTGTGATCAAGGACCACGACTCTAGATTGATTGCTATAGGAGGGCTTCGTTCTTTGGAAGTTTCAGCGTTTAGGGCGGAGCTCACGGCAGTATGGGAGAGACTCTCCTATGCGAGACATATGTTAGAGGTTGGGTGTATTATCCTGGAGGAAGACTCAGCCTCATTGATTGAGCACTTACTGGAAGAGAGGCAGGGGGAGGCAAAACATCTGCTCTTAGGCGACACACGATAAAGGTTGCAGAGTGCCATGCTTTTTAGGTCATGCATGTATTTCGAGAGACAAACAAAGCTACTCATTAGATCACCTCATTTACCACCCATCATCCTGGAGAATTTTTTTAGACCCAGCAAGCTTCTGTTCCTTCTTCTTTGTATTGCCTTCTTGCTAGCGACATAGCTGGCTATGCTCATGCAAAATCAGTGTAAGCGATCGATGTATAAAAAAAAAATAGAAAGTATTATTTGTTATAGAGTAGTAATGGACAATGGAATTGAATTACGGTTTTGTTTTTTTTTTTTTGTTGTTTTTTTTTTTTTTTGTTATAGTTTGTTCTTTTCAGAGCGAGAATGGGGGGCAATCTTTTTCTGTAGACTGGCGTTCCAAATTCAGTGGGAAGGGCGAAATAATTGAGGGCACGGGATCTGAAGTCTGCACTGCTAAAAAGGCCTCTTTTCAGTAAACGATTCATAAAAAAGGTCTGCAGAAAATGGGACCGCGTGGAAACTCGGGATTAAGACTTTGGACTTTCGAGGTTGGAGGCTTTTCAAATGCTCTTCTTCTTCCACTCGTCGCAGAGGAGATCCGGTCTCCCTTAAAATATCTGACGGCTCGCCCTCACAAGCCCGATTTGCCACCTGGAGCACCAGCTCAAGTGCTTTTGGTCACCTCAGGTCACAATAACTTAAAATTTAGAGATCACCTCTCAAGCGGTCATAGCTGAAAAATATACTCATAATATATATTTTATTGCTAAATGTTGCGGATTTGGAAGCAGAGATGGCCCGATTACTAATTTTTTAAAATTAATATTGGAAAGAGAACACCTTTATTTTCTTTTTTATTTATAATATCTTACATATAATGCCATCAATTAATATAAAATATTGTTTTTATTTGAAACTAAAACAAGTAGGTCATAACTTATTAGTAAGTGAAATAAATTTTTAAATCCATAAATTCTTATACAAAAGTCATCTAAATCAAATAATATTATTTTATAAATAAAAAGCAAGTGGATGAGCTTTTTTTAATTTTTAGTTGTCTTTTTTACTTTAATTTTATCATTGCTTTCTCGATTGTACATGTCTTTATAGATTATTTTGATATAGTATATAGCATTTTTCAGTCCAAACCTAGTTTTATTCTGTATCTTAATAGATTTGTTATAATGATCTATCTAAATTTCTGCGACAAATGAGCCAGAATTAATCATCCAATAAACTTTAATTTACTTATTTATTTTCTAAATCTGATTTTTGACCGACAAAGAGATAGAGGTAACCACACCGGAGAAGGTGAGCAGATCTTCATTTCCAAGAGGTAACCGCTTAAATTCTTATTTCCGCTGAATCCTAGAAAACCCCCACAACTTCCCTTCCGGTTAAACTCGCTCGCCCTCCTCCCCGCCCCCTTTCCCACCTCCTCCTCCTCCTACCTCCTACCTCCGCGAGCGGCGCACGCTAGGACTGGAGCGCGCCGTTCGGGAGCTTGGGTCGCCGGAGCCGGAGAGGTGGGGGGAGGGATGGGTCAGGAGCTCAGCTGCGCCAGATCGAGCCAGGAGCACGAGTTCTTCAGCGCCGTCCAAGCCGGCGACTTGGAGGCGGTGGAGTCCGCCCTCCACCTGGATCCCGCCCTCATCCACCAGTCTACCATCTACGACCGCCTCTCCGCCCTCCACATCGCCGCCGCCAATGGTCGCGTCGGGGTTGGTTTCTTGCGCGCGCTCTCCCTCTCTTCATCTCAGGCCCTTTTTGGTGGAATTTTGGTGATTTTCCGGTTTTGATCTCTGGATTTTGGATGCTTTCAGGTTCTTTCTATGTTGCTGGGTCGATCTGTTAGCCCTGATGTCCTAAATCGGAACAAACAGGTGAGGAGATCGTTTCATGGTTTTCTTTGTTTCTGCTGGTGATCGTTATGCATAAAGGTGTGACCTTTGCGTGTCCTTTGTATGATTTTGTGGTAAAAGACGCCCCTGATGCTGGCTACGATGCACGGAAAGATTGCCTGTGTGCAAAAGCTTCTCCAAGCCGGGGCAAATGTATGCCAAACTTCTCCCTAATGCCCTATCTTTGCCACGTTCTCTGTGCCCCTGAAGTCTTGAGCTTCGATGGGAATATTCATCTAGATTTACTTTTATTGGTGTTAGATCTTGATGTTTGATTCGTTGCATGGAAGAACATGCTTGCATTATTCTGCTTATTACGGCCATTTGGATTGCTTGCAAGCGATTCTGTCGGCAGCTCAATCCACTTCTGTAGCTGATTCCTGGTGGGTTTTTCTTTACAAGTCTTCCATTCACAGTTGGTTGGTGGCTATGATAGATCTGGATCTTAAGCTTTTCGGATTCTTCTAGTCATTCTCTCTTTATGTGTTTATGTTTTCAGGGGATTTGCTCGATTTGTAAATATTAGAGACGGCCATGGAGCGACTCCTTTGCACCTGGCGGCGAGGCAGAGGCGGCCTAATTGCGTCCATATTCTTTTAGACAATGGTGCTCTTGTTTGTGCTTCCACCGGTGGATATTGGTAAGTTCACAGCTTCACCCTTCCCCCTTTTTTCATGTGCCTGTTTCCATTGTTGGGGTTTCGTGGTAGAGGGGTTGTGAGAGTAGCTACCAACTCAGTAGGGCCTGAACTGCAGTTTCCCAGGAAGCACTCCTCTACACTTGGCGGCCCGCGGGGGATGCTTGGATTGTGTCCGGGAATTGCTTGCATGGGGAGCTGATCGGCTTCAAAGGGATGCATCCGGGTAAAGATTCTTTCAACTCCATTCGTGCCCCTCAAATTGGAAAGTCTTACAGTTTGATTTCTTGTTGTGCTAGCCTGGTGTTTCGATAAAAGTTACGAACAAGTTATCATAAAATTATTTTCAATCTGTCGATTAGACTGTCTCTCCATCTCAAGATTTTATGTATGAGGAGCTCTAATTAGAGTGCCCTTCTTGGATCTACTCTGCAGATCTGGATCTCTTTAGGATCTCGACGCTGGCAATGTTCCCAAACTCTATATTGACATCTGTCTGTTGTTTTAGAACCGCCGAACCGTGAAATTTACTGAATTGGTTCCTATTATGTGATCTTAGAAGCTATAGATTATTGTCGCAAATGTTCCTTTATCCTTTTCTTGTCCTACTCAATTATGAGTCTTATCAAACCTTTTTCTTAAGAATAATTCTCCATCAATTTTACTCATCCCGATCTTATGTATTGCTTGAATCACGAAGTCGTTCGCTTGAAATGATCATTCTAACCACGGGGTTTTGAATTTGGCGAGCTCTTTTGTTAGCTGATATCATATAATTGCTGATATCTTGAGGTGCCTTTTTTTAATAAATTTACGCTGGTTGGCATCTGCAGGAGAACACCATATGCTGTTGCTGTGAAGCGAAACCATGGAGCATGTGCAGCCCTCCTAGATCCAACATCGGCAGAGCCTCTGGTTTGGCCTTCGCCATTAAAGTTCATCAGCGAGCTGGATCGAGATGCAAAGGCTCTGTTAGAGGCAGCTTTGATGGAAGCTAACAGGGAAAGGGAGAAGAAGATCTTGAAGGGGACGGCGTATTCCTCGCCATCCCCTGCACATTCAGACGATGGAATTGATGATGATATCTCCGAGGTAGCCTATGATCCTTGCTTTTAGTTTCATTCGGAATCGAATGACGACCAGCCTATTCCCTTCTCAATAGATCAGTAATTACCATACTTTTACTATAATGCAACTACGATGCATGCTGGTTTAGTGGTAGGCGTGTTGTGTTTGAGGCGATGATAACATGAACCGAACTCTGTTAGTATTTGATTCATCCGGTGAAAATTTCCTGCAGACGAGCGACGCGGAGGTCTGCTGCATCTGCTTCAGCCAAGTCTGCACCATTGAGGTCCAAGACTGTGGGCACCAGATGTGCGCACACTGCACATTGGCTCTATGCTGCCACAACAAGCCGCATCCGGCGACCTTGTGCCGACCAACTCCGGCTTGCCCCTTCTGCCGCGGCAGCATAGCCCGGCTGGTCGTGGCCAAGGCCAAGGATGATGGAGACAAGGGCAGCTCAAAGCTGAGGCGGTCGAGGAGTTCTTGGAATTTCAGCGAGGGAAGCAGCAGCTTCAAAGGCCTATCATCTTCTGCCATGGGATCATTCAGAAGGATGGGTCGTGGTTCTGGACGGATAGACGATAGCAACGATATGGTGGGCAAGCCTTAGCACACCCCCAATACACGAAAGCTTGAACGGTCACTCCATTGCCTTTCTGCTGTAGATTCTCGCATTCTGAAGCCAACGGCAGATGCCAAATAAGCACCCCAATACCATAGTGCTTTTGGCAAATCCCCGGGAGTTCATGTCTGCTTTCGTGGCATTGTAAACCTCCAGATCCACCGCGATTAGGGTGGTCTACTTTCTTTGGAGGGTGGAGAAGATGGGCTGCACTTCTGCCTCTCTCTACTTTCGTAGCTTCAGAGATGTATGATGGAACTATTCAAATCTAAAAGACTGTTTGGCCGTCGGCTATCATGTGGCTGCTATGATATACCACACTTCGGTGGTTCGTCCGTATTAGCTTTGCATTGCTCTCGTGTGGTCTGTGTCCCAAAGTTGGCTTTTTAGGTGGCTGGACTTGTGGGATCCCTTGGATGATGCGGGCACCTGGCCCAACTGCTCGAGCTAAGCATGTCTCTATTATTTAAAGATGGCGTGGCACCTAACTTTGTCGGGGGTGGGCCCCCCGAGATCTACCAAGTTGTCGAGGGGTATTGAAACCTGGAGGAGCCTCCCGTACCCTACCTTTGGAGATTTCTCCTTGTTCCTTTCTTCCTTCCCTCCGTGTGAAGGTCATAAAGAAAGACCTTGCTCGTGTGGATCCCGTCAGCCTTACCATCAGATGAATGCTTTCTGGGTCCAACTTCGGTTGGAGAGCGAGAGATGGGCTGGTGCTATTGGGTCGATGGGTTGGAGTGGGGCCCAGTTGCCGTGTGAAGGAAGGATAAACATTTTTAAAAAAATAAAATAAAGGAAGAGAAAATTATCATAAAAGTCCAAATGGCAGCTGTTGAGCTCTCTCCATCATCGCATTGATGTTGCTGGTTAACGGCAATCCATAAAATCGACTTCCGAGGACTCCTCTCTAACAAAAAGTCCTAAAATCAAAGCATGATGGTTCTTTTTTTTTGGTTTTTCTCCCCCTAGCTTTTTAGATCCCGAATCCATCAAAATATCTACTTCACCAGTCACCCTCACAATTATATCGTAAGGATGGGGCTGGAAGTTCAAGCAAACCACACGAAATTGAGAGTGTAGTGGCATGCATGTGAAATAAATGAAGTTCTTTTTCTTTTTTTCTTGGTAGAAGTAATAAAGTTTTAATTAGCCAAACATATGTACATCTAATCATCAGATTATTAGTTTAATGAACAACAAACTTAATGAGCAAGATGTATCTATCTACACTTTTTATAAAGATGTGAATGTAGCCCAAGATCTCTACTACTTAGGTTGTAAGAATTCGAGCATCATCTGTCATTTTTATTGGCAACATAACTCTTGCTCCATCCAACTCAACTTTGTGGTAGGTTTTATTAGGAAAAGATAATTCTGTAAGATTATCTTTTGGATTGTGAAGATATTCATAGAACAAAGTCGGTAGGTATGTAGCGAAATTTTTTATGCTGTGAAACTCTGACCTTTATCCAATTGATCATGAGGTTGGTATTAAATGGCAAGTGAACCTTAGATTCGTTTTCCATCTATCAGAATCTTGCATTTATTTACATTTTCGAGCTGTCCAACAGTCTGTAAAAACTCTTACAAATTGGATTGTGAAATATCTGCTGTGGGCCCTAATATATGCACAAAATAGCAAGGCCTAGGGTTTGTGATCGAAATATCTAATGTGCCCCATGGAATTTTCCGTATGATATCAGAAAAATGTAACTTCCTAGCGACAGTTTTTCTTTGGATATTTTTGGGAGCCTATCAAGACTCAAATGCAAAGAATAGGTGGATTCGTCCCCACGCCATTGCCTTGGACACGGTAGCTCGGTAAACTCATGACCGCAGGACCACGAAATTAGAATGCCTACAACTAAGACCCCATGGGTAGACTATTTCATTTTCTAGGGATAAGTTGAGTAGGCAATTATCCGTACCCACTCCGTAGTTATCTTGGAGCAAGGGAAGATAGGTAAAGTTAGACGAGATGGTTGAATCAGATAAAGCTACAAAAATCAATTTTCTCATACAAATCAAATAAATAAATAAAATATAAAAATAAATATTGATATTTCACATACATTAAACAAAATAATAGTCGAAGACTTAGAACATAACAAACCAAATTTTTAATAATAATAGAAACATAACAAACAAAAATATTATTTTTTAAATAAAAGTTGCCTTTCGAAATATACTTTTTTTTTTATAAACTATATACAAACTTAATATATATAAAATTCAAGAAACATTACTATTAAGTATAAAACTTCCCTCCGTTTCTAATCAAGGATATGTTATAAAATCAATCCGGATAGGTCACAATCCTGTACCAGTATCCAAAGTCCAAACTTGATGAAGTAATAGAAGACGGACCTGGGGAACCAGAGAATGAGAGCACTGAAGGAAAGAGAGCCAGAGAAAGTCAAGGTTCCTGGTTAGACTAACCATCACATATTCAATGACTGCCAGCCACCTTCCTGTCATCGAGTCAATAGACAGAGGGTCAGAAAAATAAACATAAGGCGCCCAAAATGACGCAGCGGCCTGCATGGAAGAACAGAGCGAAGAGAAGTACGAGAACATTCAATGAACATTCAGTAAAACAGAGGCTCTGCTTCTTACTGTTTGTTAACGGAAAGTAAAAGAAGAAAAAAAAAGGGGGAGAAAGTTTATAAGAAGGCGATGCCTTGGTCCTGGTTCACCTTTCCCTCACCATGCCTTGAAGAAAAGCTCTTGCGAGTTATTGCCACAGCACACGCCATGCGTTGGGCCAAACTATGTACAAAGCTCACCAAGTTGCATACTTTGTTTTTGAGGGGAAACAAGACTTCATAGTTTATTATGAGTGAGAAGTGATAACAAGTGTGGAGATCCTCGATTCTCCTTTTAGGCATGTGCATCTCATTTTGGAAGCAAAGCTTAGAGATAAGAAGGATCTAAGCAATTTAAACCATTTGGGATGTCCATGCTATGCTTGGTTCAATGATTAGTTGCACCATGGGGGAAAGAAAACGACCATTAATGCTCGAGCATTGACGAGTGCTCAAACCAATTACTACGACTGCTTACATCCACTACGACATGCAGAACAGAAGAAATAGAACAAATCACAGCAGGTATTTGGAGGCGAGTTAGTAATTTATTAATAATTTCAGGCTTCGGACAGTTCATATATAATTTCTTTTAAGCTGGTCTGGAGAGGATGGAGCTGGATATATGTGGGGAAAAAACAGTAACATTAGGCAATATGAGATATCTTTTCCTCAGCATTTTAAACAACAGAAAAGAAGCTTGATTACAGCACCCTCCAAACGATTAAAACACGCGCACACAACAGAGAAAAACCAAAATAAAGTTTTGACAAGGACCAACCTACAAAACTATGTGAGAAACGTATGTAACAAAGAATATAACTAAACTAAAATGGAATTAAAAAAAAACCAATACATGCAAGGAAGAAACGCCAGAATATTTTCCTTAAAAAAGGGCATGAAGAACAACGGAATTATGTTTGCCCAACGCCATGCGCGTCAGCAGTGCAATACTAATGTTTTTTTTTTTTTTTACACCGAGAAAGACTGCAATACTAATTGAATAGCAAAAATAGAAACAAAGCTGCATGCAGATTGTAAACTCCTTTCATAATGGTTAGGGGGCATTTGGTATGGGATGATCTTCCCAAGATTAATTGTGATATAGGTAGAAATGATGAGATCATTGCGTTTGGTTGCACCATGACGATCCTACGTGGTAGTGGTCCTAAATCATCCCTATCGTTCAAATCACCGCTCAACTCATTGATGGGATACTCGTCATTGAGGTCAGAAATTCAAGATCACTCTAGATCAGTGATCTTAGACCGAAAGTTGAGGATAAAAACTCTTTTCGATCTAGTAAAAAAATTGATATATCAATGTACTGTAAATATATTATATCAATGTTATATTTATGATACCATATTATATTATTAATTATATTATTGTCATATTATTATTTAACAATAATTTTAAATTATAATAGAAATATATTATTATATTTTATATTTATATAATGAAAATATTTAATATATTACTTCAGTGGTGATCGGATATGGCGGCACCAAATGCCACGTTAATGTTTATGGAATAAGCCCGGCAAAATAAAATAAAATAAAATTTGTGGCATGACCTCTCGGAAAGCAAGAATCTAATGAAGGAAAAGAGGATGCTTTAGCTTTCCGGCAGACCTACCCAGTGCTTTGAGCCTCTGGTCTTCATCACACGGCTTCAAACTTTCAATTGGCCTTTGGCCCACAAGATTTAACACAGCACCTAAATCTGGACTTAATCCCATCGAGTCACATAAGACTGGGCATCACCTAGGAAGAGATCAAAGCTCTCCTTCCATCTGCATCACAGATCATGAAGCTGATACTATGCTTTAAAAGCTGTGTCAAATGCGATCCAACTCGAACCCATGCCCTCCTTGATGAGCTGGGCGGCCCAACTGCGACCCAACCCAGCCGGCCCAAAATAAGCACGCTCAAGTGCGGCGACCGGGCAGGAGAGAACGCCGGTGCTTGGTTGGAATGCAGGGCTCGCCGATTTCACCCTCTGGGTCGGCTCCTCGGCGCGACATGAGAGGTCATCAAGGGCGGAATCGAGGTCAACAAGACGGTAAGTTTCCCCTCGATCTTCTTCTTCTTCTTCTCTGCTGGCTTCTGCGTTGGATCCATTGGCTTCCTTCTTTTGCTTTGCTCGTGAGTGCGATGACTGAGGATGTATAGCTGTTTGGTGGTGTGTTCGCAGGCCACTGCGAGGAATTTGCAGCAGGCGATTCTTTTGCTCGAAGCAAGTGTTATCCCATAACGTTCGCAGATAGAGCAGGTATGTTATTGCTTAATTTTCTTGTTGAGGGTTTGACGTGTTTTTCGGAAACCTCCATCATTATCCTCTTATCATTTTTCGGAATCCTCTATCCAACATTCCAACTTCTAGAAGCGTTTTAGAGAAACGTCCACAGTTTGGAATTATAGAATGGAAAGCTCGGCCCATGAAAGATGACAACTTTTTTAATAAAGATGTTAAGATCAAAGATGTGAGGAATTTGTTGATACATTTCGCATTTGTCCGTAATAAAGACAAACTCAGGGTTGGTTCTCCAAAAACAAAATGGGAGAAGAAACTCAAGGTCGAGAAGCTGTTTTGAGTAAATATAATGAAGATGTTGGGAAGGGTTATGCTGCATTGCGTGTAGCCTTATGTTGATCGTTTACATCAACTCATCAAGAAAAGTGCAGAGGTGGTCTCTTTACATGTGCAATAAAGATTTTGGAATTCGTTTGAGATATTAGTTTGATGAATCATCAACTACCGGCAACTCATGTCATCCATAAGCAGTGCTAATTTGTGCATCATAAAGGTAATATTAAATTCTTATAGAAAATTAAGGGCCATTTTATTCATCACTAGAAAAATTTGTATTTTAGTCATATGATTTGAATTGCTTGTGCTCTTATGATAATTATATCAGCGTAAAATATTTTAAGCTTCTATTTACGAGATTGCCGCGCCACGCCTTGTTTATTTATCTTAGGGGCAGGCATTACTAAAGATGAACCTATACAAGTTAGGTCTGTAGGTTATGCTTGAGACTTGTCTTAAAGTGTCTCCTATACTACTGGTTTGGATATGCAATTTCCTTGATACTAGTGTGGATTTTCTTAAATTCTTGATCTAAAGACAAAAAAATGTCTCAATGATTTACTTTTTTACCCCTGTAATATACTAAAGACCAACTTTAGATCATCATGCTCTAGTTCAACCACTCTAGAGAGTTAAGGTACTATAGTTAGTTGTAAAATTCTAAATCCTATGGGACAGAGATATCCCGGTTCCTATAGAACAGGACGCCGCACTATCCCACCTCATCGCAGCATCGAGAGTTATTCTTTTCCTATAGGATAATCCTATGAGGTATTATCCCTTCTCTTGTTTCATCTTTCTCCTTCCTTTTTTTATTCTTTTCCTTTTTTTTCTTCTTTCTTCCCTTTGCTTCTTCCTCCTTTTCACTTTTCCTTTTCTTCATCTTTCCTTCTTTTCTTTCTTCCTCTTTTTTTTTTTCTTCTTTCTCTACATGGATGAGTTTCAGAATCCCGACCCCATGCCAGTCTCGTTTTCTCCCAAGAATGGGACAGGATGGCCCCAACACTCCGTCCCGCCGGCATTTAAAACTTTGGTTGGCTGCTTACATTGCTTAGTCTATAAGATCCTTAACTACAAAAAGACCTACAATAATTATGATGAAATTGAAAATTTTGGATTATTTGGAAAACTGCACTGATGAACAGAAATCCTGATTCCGTGTTTTTATCTGAAGAGGCCACAAGGTAAATGCAAAGAATCCGAAACCTTTATTTCGTTGGTGGAATCTGTTTTTTTAGACACTGTTATCTGTGTGCCCAATTTGTTCGAGAAATGACTGATAATTTTTTTGTTGGGATTCTCCCGACTAGCTTCTTACCAGATGCCGTGATGAACTTGTCACATATTTTGAAACAATAAATACATAATTACTGATTGAAATCTGAAGATGACATGGTATGAAGCATGTAAAATGATCTCAATTACTTGCAAGAATTATATCTGTATTGGAATCCATAGGATCGTGCTCTGACCAAGCATGTTACCTTGCAAATTATACAATGATACATGCAAACGGCTTGATTTTGGTGATTAATGGTGGATGTTGATTTTTCCATGAAATTGAAGTGCTGTCAGGCACAAAAGCATGACTAGGTTATTTGTTTAAAACAATACACATATAATTCTTGCAAGTATTTGAGATACTTCTAAAACTATTGATACTTCCCATCTGTCTGGCCTTCAGAACAGCTCTAACAAAATCAGAGACTTCTCTTGCATCTAATTCTTAATGCTACAGTGCAGTTCTTGCTTACAAATGTCCATATAAATACATACTTACATACACGTAAGCTATTACTTAATTGTTGATTCCTGACACATTGTTTTCTATAAGACAGCAAGAAAGTTCTCTTACTTCTAGGCTACATCTTACCCTTCCCTTGCAGCAGAAAAGCCAGGGGAAGACAGTCGTCCTTAATTTGAAGTCAAGCATGCCAGATTATTTTGATAAAAATGCAAAAGTTTTGACTGTGGGAGTACTTGGGCCCCTCAATTATCTTCCCCATCTTCTACTACCATCCAGTGTACAAATATTTCGGCTATGTGGGCGAGCATGCCATTAATCTGTCCAAACCTATGCTCTGTACTAGTGGTGCTTCCACTGTTATCATGGAAACATTCTTCATCCATGGATTTAGCCATGCAACCTCACCTTCGACTAATGCATTCAGAAACTATGCCTTCTACTGGACTTTCTGCATTCATTGCTTGCTATGCGAAAAACCACCGGCTTTATACCCCTGTGAGTGATACGCAAATGAACATTGGTTTTGGATATGGGTTGATTTGCCAAGTTTCGAACTTCCATTGCCATCTCTTATTAAGGAACCTTAGAAGCCCTGAAGGCAATGGTGGGTATCAGATTCCTCATAGGTTGTCGTTCAAAATTTTGACATGTTCGAACTACACTGTGGAGATCTATCAGTGGCTCGGTTTCAGTATTGCGATGCAGACAGTAGCAGGTTACGTTTTTCTTGCAGTGACTGCTCTTATAATGGCTGATTGGACTCTTGAAAGCACCGCGGGCTGAAGGTAAATATCAGTCTCTTTCATGTTCCAGATGTTATCAAGCAATTCTACATCTACATTTTCAGTTCAGCTCTACATAATGGATGGTCATATACTACCATTATAATGTCACATTAATTTCCTGCACACTAAACAGTCAGGACTTTTATTTTTATTTTTTAAAATTCATATTATACAAACTGATTGAATTGCTGGACTTTGCATGCTCTTAATCAAGCTTTGGTTAATCAGGCCATCGGCTGTTTGGGTTGTCAGTCTCGGGGCTACAATTTCTTCACACCTGCTGCTTTTCCTGCAGTTATTTGAAGGGAAAGAAGGAAGAACTAGGCACCCATGGTGCTGGGTTATACTTCCTCCATTGATCTGAGCGGCGGCTGTTTGAGTTGGAACCTTGTTAGTCATAGCTTGATATTTCTAATCCAATAAGTTTGTATTTCCAGAACTTTTAGTACCGAGCATAATCGTCTGTTGTTTATGCCTTCCACTGCATACCATTTTTTGTTTTGTGAATCAGTTTTTGATGTGTAATTCTCATCCTAGGATTTCAATCAATTGATCCTCTTGATCATGACTGTTTTTTAAATTTCTTTTTGTAGGGACCCGTGCGGGCTTGTGTTTAGTCCTATATCAGTTATTTGCAGAAGATCTTGCGTACTTATACAGGACTAAAGAACCTAAAAATATCTTATGGCTAGCTTTTTTGAATGAGGTCCTGGGTTGTGACAAATGATATCAGAGCGGACTTGGCCCATAGGTTATGTGGACTAGGGGACATTGCAACACGAATTCATGGAGGCTGACCACGGGCCTATCGTGGTGCTTGTAATTAAATTTGAATAGATTTGAACTCTTAGACTGACGAGAATGTGAAGGCTTGAACGGGGGAGTATGTGAGGACAGTGCGGGCGTGTGTTTAGTCAACATTGGTTATTTGCCGAGGACATTTTGGGTACTTATGCAGAATTAAGGAATTTAAAAAATATCTTTCTGAGTTGTGAATAAAATATTGCCAAAAATTTAAGCATGGTTGATACTATGAATTCATCTGTGGCTCTTCTCGCTGGCGGCTATATATGGCAAATGTCAAAGCCATTATACCTTCCTGTTTCATGTGGAGGATCAGGAGAATAGCAGATTCTTTCCCATGTTCTATCTACCATGAGAACTGTTGTTATTAAGCGAAGGCTTATGCGTGCTCGAAAAGCTTGTTGCATCATCAATTTTGGGGCTTGCCATGGCTGTTAATTCAGGCTACTGTACATTGGTGTCCCGTTCAAGAAAACCATGCAAGTCGAAAATAATACTTGCTAGAGAATGAATTTTGCTCTGCTTTCTTATGAGGCAGGAAAGTCAGCATTAACATTGATTGGATGGTGATATTTGTGGCAAATCATATAGAAACTACTTTGTGGATTGCATTGTCGAACATTCCTTCTGTTTTTCTTATATTTTATTTTCTGATTCACATGAATTTATTTTCTCTAGCTTGGTATAAAAAAAAAAAATCCAGCTTCATCATAATATATTCATCCATTTTGTATTGTTGAGGGTGAGGTCATTCATCTTCCATCTTCCTCCCCAAATTGTATTGTTGAAAAAGAAAGCAAATTTCTTTTTAAAAGCTTATATAACTCAAAAAGTCAAGAAAGAAGCACCCCACACCCCGTTTCTGTATATGAGCTTTATTCCTCTTATTTCTTATTTTCGATCTGGCGGCACAGATGCTAGAACTTGAGAACTTGCATGCCCGTAGTTTGCTTATGAAGTCGACCGTTTGATGCATGTAAAACCACAATAGAACAAACCTTCTTCTTCCAAGAAAAAAAATGGAAAAATTTGAAGCAACTTTCTTGATTTTACTAATACCTGTTCCCTCTCCTCCGGGCTATATCCAAGTCAATGGAACAGGCCAAGATGGAAAGGAACCAAAAGCAGAAAGAGAGCACCTCAACATCAACTAACAAATCACACAAGCTTCATGAGAAAGTACTTCATCTATGGAAACTTCTTGCCTTATAGCGCAGATTGAGATCTAGTCAACCCCAAGAGTTCCAAAGGCAAGAAAAGTAGTGCCAAAATTTAATCTTTGGCTTAAGAGAGAATGAACAGAAATAATCAAAGAAAGATGATAGCTTCCGAAACGCCGACCGGATTCATGTCAGCATGCAACATAAACGCAACCAGAGCCATGCGTATGTATATCAATAGATTCTCTTACTAAAAAATATAAACGGAAGAGTCAACGGTAGGCGGTGGCATCTTCTCTGGCCTTCTTCTTCCTCGTGCTGAGATCGTCGGAATCGGGGAACAAAGCCGATCCAGTCTCGATGCGGCGACGCACAAGACCGGTTCCTGCCTTGATTCTTATGCAATGCCATTGTCTCAGCATCTTTGGCTTCTTCGGTGCGGGCGGGCATTTAATGGCCGGCGGAATTCTCCGTCTCGGAGACGCCGGAGTTTGATAGCCATCGTCATCATCCTTGGCCGCCGCCGCTTCTCCTCGTTTCTCCTCGTTATGTATTTGGTTCTCTGAAGAACAGGAAGAAGAGGGTGGAGGAATGGCGCTGTCTTCTTGTTGTTGTTCCATGGCGGCTGCTGCTGCTAGTTTGTGGGTGTTCTCGAACTCATCTGGGGTTCCTAATTCGGATGGATATGGATTCAGTTGGGATGAGTTTAGAAGCGTTCCCGCAGACTGGGATACTGGTGGATTGGACGTGCCGAAGATAGAAACGTCGTCGAATTCGGAATACATGAGGAGAGATCGAGAGGAGATTTGTTTATGTAAAAGAGAGAGAGACAAAGAGGACTCGTTTGCAGAAAACGTGAGGCAGAACGGAGGGATGCCCTGAATAGTTTTCAAAAAATATTTTATTATTTTTTACATAAATAATTTTTCACTATTTAAATAGAATGGAATAAAATTTATTTTTTTATTAAAGATATAATAAATATTTATACAATTTCCTTTTTCGATGATCAATCAAACATATAAAAAATATTTTTTAAAAATATTATATATTGTAGTTTGTTTTTTTTAAAATAAATATTTTGATAAAACAAAAAATTCGGAACCAAAGGAATCTTAAGAGAGAGAGAGAAAAAAAAAAGAAAAGGGTAAGGTTGATCTGTCTCCGCTTGCTGGTCGTTTATATCCTTTTATATCATTTGGAGTTTTGGTTCGCAAACCAGGGGTGAGGGGCCTCATGTCTCCTCTCTCTCTCGACAATTTCTATCTCTACCAGGCTTACACCTCTTTTGCTTTTCAGAACCAAAGACAGCGGAAAAAAAAAAACAGAAGGAAAAAGAAAGTTAAACCGGACAAGATGGAGAGTCCTTCTGCAGATAACGGACATGATTACCACAATTCATGGATATTTCACAGCACTTTATTTTCATAGCAGTTTCAACTATTATTTATGACATATAGTAACATTAATATTTTATAATAGTATAAGGTACATGAAAAGAAGTGCCATCATTGTATAATTCTTAATTTACTTTTGAACTTTTTTTTTTTTTTTTGAATTGGGAAAATGAGATCAATGCAGGGGGTCTGGCAGGATGGATGCTGAGACAAATCAAATAAGTTGATATTTTTTTCATCTTTCTTTTAGCAAATTGGTTTCAGGGGTTGAAGTAGATCATATGGCAGCCACACAACCTACATGCATCATTATATAGTGTATATAGTGTTGACCATCGTTTTTACTTTTTCTTTCAGTTATGTTTTCTGCTACTTTGTTGTATGGCAATCTTGCATGACACTACGTGCACAAGTATATTACTCTATTTTGTTCTCTACATCTTTGCCCATATTGTAGGCTCTTCTTTCAAGGATGCATCCTTGAATTGCACTACAAATACAACCTCGTCATTGTGAGAATTTAAATAAATTCAATGCACCATATGATTCAGCTTATATTTTTCCCCCATTCAATTGTATATTGTTGTTAATGCCAATTTTTTCAAAACAACTTTCATTTATCATCTTTTTATTACACATGGCCATTCTTCAGCACTTCATTTGTTTTTCCTTTCCTCCTCCAATTCTTTGGAGCATGGACATCTAAATTTTTACAAAACTAGCTTAATCCGGATACAAGAGGAGGTCCTCTTTTAAGTTTTTATTGTTGCGGTGACAAGCTTTCCACGAATATATCTTAGGAAAAAGATACGTGAAAGCACCTCTGCTTCACCTTTCTTTGCCTTGTTAACAAGCGCAAATGGGTAGCTACTTGGGAATTACCCATGAGATCGCCTATGTACGATGAAAGATATAGATGAATGGTTAAAATCAAACAAACGTTTTGCCCAAGCCTCTAGTACCGCTTATTTATTTATTACTTTTTAATATAAGATGGATAGAACATACAACTCTAACATGACTACATCCACGAAAGTCAGAAAATAAGACATGACAAAAAGAAAACAGAATAGCCACATATCTGTCCCACAAACATCATCCCGAGTGTTGAGCCACATAAGAAGTGACCCAGCCAGCTATTCTGTTCGCTTTCGGTGCACATGGTTGATCCGAAAGACAACATAATCAATCGCCTGTCTACGGATGTTCTGCAACAACAGATGCTCCCCACCTGCACCAGGTGAATTCTAAATTCATTCAACCATCGTCGCCGAATCACCTTCAAGGTGAATACACTTTGGTCCTCGGATGCTTCTTGCATAAGTGATGCCCTTCCAAGTAGCCCTCAATTCCACCTCAGGAACCGAGACATCATAGATGCACCGGACACCTGCCACCACCGGTCTAGAGCCGGGATCCCTAATCACAAACCCCACTCCAACCCTACACCTACCATCAGAATTAGAAATCATACCGGTTCTTTATTTGTCATGGCCTGTTGGTGAAATTGGTCGGGTTAAAAGAATTAGAAATCAAGCAAGATGTCCTATAATCCAGCTTGTAAGTTTCACGAGAGAAACTAATAATGTTTGAGGGAGAGGGAAAGGGAACATGGAAGGCCCCATAACGCGTCACCGATGAATTCATCTAATAATCATGAATGACTCCCTTGCTTGCCTTTTCTCCTCTCCCTTTCCGATCTATCCATAGATCTCGATGCATGGATGCCCATGGTTTCCCTTACAAGGACCACATTCCCAGTCTTTTGCCCATCCAAGAACATGGAAGCTGCTGGGACTTTAGGTGGGAAGCTTTGGTGCCGATCGCAGGTCACAGGCGATAGGCAGAAGGGAGGGGAGTGACCACAAGCTGGCTTCATGCATGGGTCCTCATAAAGACACATGCATGCCCAGGTGAGAACAGGCTTTCCATTTTGCAAACTTCGGACCTCATCATTTTTGTGCTACGTAACTTGATGCGAGGTGGTATGACCCTGCCCCCTTCTTTTTGTTAAGGAAGCCAGTCAGTCAATGAAGCATGATTATAAAGTGGTCATGAAGAATTCTTTGTTCATAAAAAAACATCATGATAGATTGAACATCTCTTTTGCTATTTAAAAACCATTCAGACTACAATGAGCTGGAAATCTCTCTGAAATAAATCAGTGCTCCAATGTGGAGCTTTCCTATTTCTCCGCTGCTTAATTGGCATGCTGTAGAAATTAGAATGTCGGGTCGAAAGAGGAGTGATTGGAAGATTCCACATTGGTTGAGTGATTTCTTTTTCTTTTTCATAGACTTTTTAGTTATGCTACGAGAACAACTCTGACAATTTGATCAAAACAAAGGTTCTTCATGGTTATAACTTAGGCACACAGAACCTAGAGGCTTGTGCAGGTAGCACAGTCAGGTGTAAACATAACGTCCTGCGTTAACCCACAATACTTCCACATCTGCAGCACCCAAAATTCTAATGTTTTGTGTTGCAAGTTGCAAATGAAGTTTGATAAGATTGCCATCCGATGCAAAACTGCGGATCAATTAATTGCTGCTAGTTGGAAAATAGGGAAGGAGCAAAATGCTCGATTTTTTTTAAAAAAATCAAGGTCTATTTATTTTGTTTTGCAGAAAATCTTATCACCTTCTTGAGCTGAAAGCATCTGTGTTCAGAGAAGCTGCTTGATTCTCATCTCAAACTTTGGAATAACCTCGCAATATTGGCGCCTCATGTTGAGAGACATTGATTTATATTTCTAGAAAAAACTTAACTCACATAAGGATACAAAGCTTATATAGTTGCACATTGAAGATACAGAGATCATCACTTATGAGATTGTTTAGCCTGTTGAATAGTTTAACATGTCTAGTTATAGGTCACTATCTTTTGTAAAAAAAAAAATTATTACTTTTTCATTTTTTATTTTTTGCAATTTCTTTATAAATAGTTTCTGTAAACTTCTCTTTTCTAATAAAGGCCAAGTGATTTTGCTTCCCGCCTCATCAAAAAAAAAAAAAAAAAAAAAAGAAGATTGCCATCTGATGAGAAAATACATTGCCCAAAATAATCAAAATAATTGTTGATAAATGGGAGGGGAATAGGGCATGGGGGAATGCATGATTTTCATCAGTATAAAGATAGAGTTGGCTATATCCACTTTAGAAGAAAAGCACACTTCAACCTCACTTAGGCCCTTTTTATATTTTACAGGGGGGAGCAATCCACTTCTCTCTTTGCTCTTCTCATCCTCCTGCATGCCTAATGATGCATCCAATTTTTTTGGGACAGACGTATCACAGAAAAAGGTCCATGGTGGGTCTCTCCTGAGGCTAATTATTAAAAAGGCAATAGAATAGTTCTGGTGCACCTGCTGACTTCAACCAAAGAGTCATCCTTTGTCGGGACCACGGGAAATAAAGAGTAATTTATTGCCTTCGGCCACGGTTGCTTCTCCTACGTACCGTGTCAGACAGGTATTCTCATCAACATGGCCTCTGCTTGTGAAAACAAGCCATTAATTTTAAGCTCCCAGAAAGATTGATTGCGTTTGGCCATTGTCATATTTATTGCAAGGAGGAGGAAGAACAACTCGTCTGCAAGAATGACAAGTAGCAATTACCAATGTCAGTGAAAGAAAGAATGATACCAGAGACAGCAATGGCCAAAGAGAATGACAGTGATCTCGAGATTAATTGCAGCAATAAAAAGGGGGAAATGGAACCTTGGTGGTGGTGCAGCCAATGGCAGCACCGATACAATAAATTCATGAGGCAATTCAATAAAGCAGAAATGATTCTTCAAACTAGCACTCGAGATCCAATTAGTAAAACGATATTTTTCCCACATTGATGATTATCCAACTTAGGGAGGCTAAACATTTGATAGTTTTTCTTTCATATGGGTTCATATGCGAATAAACCTAGATTCAAGAAAAATATTCAGGGATGATTGCAGAATTATTTATTAAGAAGATACAGAGAGTTTAAGAATTTATGAGGCAGATGGTACATTTCCATATATTCATAGTGCATATCCATCGACACGAGTTTGCTACTTCCAAGCAACCAAGTGGCTGTAGATTGGAATGAGAGAGAGAGAGAGAGAGAGAGAGAGAGAGAGAGCCGACAACGTTTCAATCATATAATGATTAAGAATGATTTCTTCCTACTTTGCAAAGCATAGGAGAAACCAACACTTGGCACACGAATCATAATGGATTCGTCCTCCAACTTGTCTCTTTTCCCCAAACATCAGGCCACTCGATAGTGTTTTGTTAAA
This sequence comes from Phoenix roebelenii, assembly GCA_025769935.1. Taxonomy (NCBI): domain Eukaryota; kingdom Viridiplantae; phylum Streptophyta; class Magnoliopsida; order Arecales; family Arecaceae; genus Phoenix; species Phoenix roebelenii. The sequence goes on from JAOXJJ010000195.1 coordinate 9,160,540, forward strand.
TTTTTTTTTCCAGAAAGGTCACTGGTGATCGAGTTTTATCAGCTCTTTCAAACGATGGGTTTCTACAATTTCCTACAATGATAAATTTGATGTGCAAACAGGAATTGATCGATAACACCACACCGAGGAAGATGGTAAACGCGAAAATGTTTTAGCAAGATCTTGAAAGTGCACTTAACGACTTAAATTCGGCAAACATTTATAGAGACCCCTCCCTAAGAAGGCTCGGCAATTAATTGCTGGAATGACAATCCTAAAGAGACATACATGGTGTAAAGAATCACATTAACACAAGATATTTGCAGCTCTGCTACTTTCCAAACTTTAACTGGATTTATGAACTCCAGGTAACAAGAAGCTAAGAATACCTGTCAAAAATCAAGCTCATGTTAGTAAAATAGCTGGCACTGAGGAAGGGCCATTGATTAAAAAACCCATATTCTGGAATGGAGACAACCATATTTTCATATACTAGTATTCAAATGCTTCAAAAGCACTTATAATGATGTCTTGAAATTTTTTTCCAAAGAAACAAAAAAACTAACAAAAACTATCGCTAAGCAGTCGCACAGTCGTGCCCGTCCACCATTCTCGAATTGCCATGAGAATAAGAAGAAACAGAATCTACTAGCATGTATCACACCATTGCTGATGGATGACAGTTCGAGTTACACCAGGAAGGTGGGGTCAGGTTTTAGAAAGACTTCAAAGGCGAAATAAAGTGTCCCCTGCCGAAATAAAGTATCCACTGCCCAAAAGCTCTCTAGTGGCACTTTTGAGTTGCATAGGCTTTCTGAGAACTCCAAAATGATGAGCAGAGTTTAGCATCCGTCATATACCTCCTCAAGCACTCACCAAATGTCACTCCAGTAGACGCCAAGGCCCACACAATTTATTAAACAAGAAAGAACAATAACACATAGCCTTTATCAGTAGCATACATGGCATAACACAGCCTATCCATGAACTATGGGGGATGACTCCGAGCCCCATGAAATGCACAAGAAAAAAAGGTAATTTAATGGCACCAATCATCATGCCCTGCCATGCCTCCGCGAAATCAAACAACTAGATGGAGGAACCAGTGGAAGACATTTTAGGAAAACATTATCCAGCTTGACCCCCAAACTTACATCTTGAAAGGATGCATAAGATCCAAATTGATACATGTGGGATTGCATGGATATGCACAATCAATTTCCTTCACTTCCCTTCTATTAAAGTACCAGTCTCCCACTGCTTCTGCAATTGTCTGATCCTCGAAATAAATACACTTAAAGTCAGAATCCACGAATTGAAGTCTTTAACAATGTTATAAACATACAATTCAACAATGTTATAAGTTTCCCAACACAGAATCAAATGACTTTCATGTCAAAAAGTTTTTGCGGTTTTTAATTCTTCCAAGTCTTTATAATAGTAAAAAGACTTCCCCATCCGAAGGGCAATTGCTTAGGAAGCCCTTAAAAAAGGTGGCATATGAAATGCCCCATTTACCAAGACACAAATCCACACCTTTGCCTGAACACTGGCCAGTTAATAATGCTAGTACGTAAGTGGGAAGGTATGCAACACACTCCTTACCAAAGGAGCAGAATGTGGGAAGGTAATACAATTATATTAGATATAGGTTTGAATCCAACAATAAATAATTAAAACATGTGAATCCATATATTTACTTGAATCATAGGACAATATAACACTCTAATACAATGTATCTTCCTTTTCATTTCCTTCTTATTGCTTCAATGAAAAAATGGGAATAGTAGTTGGTAAGTTTCATTCAGTTGCACATCTTCTGCAAAACTGACTGCGATCAAATGTAAGAGGAACATAAGTTTCTATGAATCATTGGACTTCATGCACAACCGATCTCGAAGCATGCAATCAATTATTATTTGAATCATTGGTCGAGAATCCAGTGCTACTCAAGTAGTTAGGAGAACCAACACATACTAATACCATGATGATGAAGACCATTACCGGGGACCCAGAATTGATGCAAGAAACATCTATTATTTGCCGTTTTCTTTTCTTTTTCTTGTGTGAAAATTATAAAGTTTGAATAAAGATTATGAACAATTTGAGGTATTTTGTGTTTGCCTTGGTTTAGAACATAATGAACTAGCACATTGATCTCTACCTTATTGTTAATTTTGGGGGAATTTGGAGAGTGCCATGTGATACCGTTCATTGTCTGACAGTGTATAAAGCAAGAATTAATAAATACGCCCCCATTCTTGTTATGCTGAAAATCACCCAAGGCATTAAGCAGGGCAGCCCTGAATCCTGTCAATAAAATACATGCAAGTGATTTTAAATCAAAATCATTAATATAAACAGAAATAGAGGAAAAAAGGTCCAAGATGAAATTTTTGTAAGCCATCACACCTTGAAGGGATTCAATCTGGTTGGAATCACAATTGTGAATGTTCAGCTTACATCTTAGCCATGATTGTTGATTATCAGATGATTCTGGTGCCAAAATGTGCTGTATCTGAATATATCTTAGAGAATAATGTGAATTGATATTTGAGAAACTATATATCTTGATCCACAAAAAAAGCATGATAAGCATTACCTGCCAAACATCATAAGCTGGGTTGAGAATAAAGAGTGGGGTGTTTATGTTCTTAATAATCTCACGTGCAAAGAAACACTGCAAATGTGAGGCACAGTAAACAAAAATGTATAAGAGGGTGCCGGTGCAACTTAGGCAAACCTAGATCCTTAGAAATAAAAATGGTTGATCCACCAACTAGTGGTAAAGTAGATGGTCACAAAAAGCAAAATGAAGACCTGCCTGAGATGGTTCCATCCTTGAGAGGCAATCCTGAAATTTCTTTCCTACATCCTGAAAGTAAATCGGTCAAATAAGGTCCTTTTTATGCAATTGAAGAATGTAAAGAAAAAAATACTAAAGAGGCAGCAATTTAGAGCAATAGAGCTGGTATTGGTTCTGCATGAAATCTCAGAAGTAGAACAAACAATGGAAAGCTAGCTGCAGAACAGAGAATGAACAATGAAAAGCTAGCTGCAGAACAGATAAAGATGGATGCTTTATCAGATAACAGTATCAGGAAGGAAGCTCAAATTAACTAAAACAACACAGAAACAAGAAGTATATCTAAGTGCAGCTTGCTGATGAAAATAGTCATATGTTTCTATATACTCAAAAATAAAAGAGTTAAGCAAGAAACAAATATAAAAAAGAATTACAGTATTTTAATAAGCTTTAGGTGTACAAGCCTCCAGAGATGGAGTCGAATTTTAAACAGAACAGGTAAATAGCAAAATAAATAACCTAACCACAATAAATGCAACATAAACATGACACACAAGGATTTAAGTATCATGAACAATAAGGTAGCATAGCCCCTTCACAGTACTATACCAATATCACATTAGCACACTAATTTTTGCTGGACCAGCATATGAAGGCATATTGTGCAGTATGGTACAGTACCACAGTGGCATGAAACAAGGTTTTTAGTCTCAGTACCCAATCTTGTATCGGTACCTTATTAGTATGGGTCAAGTTGGCACAGTACACACTCGTATTAACATATGGTACGCTGTTAGAGGCAAGACAGCAGCTATACCATGTATAGATATGGAACTGTATCAAATCCCTGTACCAACTGGTACCAAATCAGGCTGGCGCAGTACACTCAGTGCCAACCAGAATGGATCAGCAAAGAAAACCTTGATATGTACCAACAGGTATGGTACAGGTATGTCTACCGGTACCAACACCTCGAACCTTAATGCATAATGTTTCACTAGTCTCCTTCAAACTCAGCATCACTCAAGGCTGTGCATATTAGAACATTTCAAGAACCAAGAACTTTCAAGTAAACAAAGATACAAGCAATCCCCTTTTGTCCGTTGTATATTTTCAAAAGTGCCAAATATCCTGTCTAGGAGTATATTAATCACTTAATTCTCATCATGCTTTTATTATGGGTCATCATCCCTTTTAAAAGCAGTAAAGATAATTTATGAAGAAGAAACACTAGGTTAAAGTTTGACATAGAAACATGCCTTGAATAAAGAAAAATAAAGGATATAATTTTGTTATATTGTAGATAAAAATTCACAAAAATTCCTCCCAGCAAATAGAGATCAGACAAAAAAGTAAAAAATATTTGATTGTAATATTGCATTAATTGAGAGAGAAGACCTGAAGACGGACAACATCATCATAGAAAGATCGGATGAACCTTCTCCTAGAAATATCCATCCTGCAAGAAGAGAATTAAAAAGTAAAATAGCTCTAGTCAGTATGAATCCAAACAACTCTTTGAATTTTCAGATGTATCAGTTTGGTCAGCACCATATGTTCTGTCTTGGAAGTCCTGGCTGAAGAAATGATCCAAGAAAAAAACAATTTCCATGATTTGAAAATTTAGAACTTGGGATCAGATCAAAAGGCAAAAAAAAAAAAAAAAAAAAAACTAAGTTAACCTAACCTAAACATATTTTTTCAAGTTTTGAGTCAATGTATATAAATAATACTGACAATGGAGATCTATAGTTACCCATCTCCATTATTTAAAATAAAATCAATTTTTGACCACATACACACACACACACAAAAGAGAAAAACCTCTATTACAAAACACTAACTGTAATTAAATTCAGATATATCTGCAATTCATGATCTATGTGACTGACTCCCTAAATTCCTCCTCATATGTGAATCATTAAAGCTCGTGGTCAGTTCTGTGTTTGGCACAGGTTAGTTCGTAGAAAGTGAGTTCAAATATTGGGTATCTGCAAAAAAGTCAATATTTAGAAATAACAAAAAGCTATTATTAACCTTCTTAGGTTACAGTGCAACATGACCAGCCAAGGTCAGCTGTGATCAACCATATGTTGTCACATTCAACCTCGAAAAACTATGGCCAAACAGAAACAAAAATATAAACAATGGCACTTTCAACTCTTACAAAAATTGCCAATGAATATATTCAACAAACATCAATTTTCAGAAAGAGCGACATGTGCGAGAGTTACATGAGCCATTCAACTATGTTTAGATACCCAGAAGTGACCCAGTTACATGTCTTTACATAGATTCGAACTTTCAAGTAAACAAATAGACCCTAAAGTTTACATTTCTTAAGGTAATCAACTAGAAGATTTTTAGAATGACTCAAGTTCATCGAATCCACTCCAATACAGTGCATGCAAGAGATAATCATGAGGTACTATGCATGAGATAGTCCCAAAGTGCACTCAAAATTGTCAGAAACATACTCATCAAGAAAAAAGCCGGCATCTGCAAGACATTTAACAGTGACCTCCTCAGGCAGAAGTGCGCGAAAATCTTCACAATGTATGAGAGTAGCTAGACCACCAGCAGAGCACCCTGTAAGAAAGGCCTGCAGACTGCAAAAATGTGTGTCAACGTTATACTTGCAGCTTTATAATTTAGGTGCAACAAGAGTTTTATAGTTGGAAAACAAGCCAACACAGAGGATGTGTTAGATATCACAATCATATCTGTAATTATGTCTTTATTATGCATTGTTTACAATGAGATTCTGATAACATTCTAGGCTCCCGGCATAACATTGGGCAACAATATTAGACTGTGGGAGCATTTAAAATAATTTAAGACAGGATATGTACTGAGTACTTATGTTCAAAAGGCTAATGAAAGAGGTAACTATTATTTTAGTAAATCATAAGGCATAATATGGGTACCAAGTGTCAAGGAATACTGCTGTTTGGCATGAAAAGAACCTCAAATTCAGCATGGTGATGTATGTTTTCTGCATGTTTCAATGTGTAGGATGGCTTTAAAACACTGACAATTTAGTCACAGATATTCATATCAACCAACCTACATATGTTTTGCAAACAGGTAATGCGCATGTCTTTAAACATGAGCACCCTCGCATGATGCGTATGACTACAAACATAAGTTTTTCTCACATATAATCAGTATATAATATCAAACAGGTGTCACATAGTTAAAAAAAATGGCCACTTAAATGCTTTAAGAGCTGCATAAAAAGATATAGATGCCTAGTCATTTACTCATTTAAGTAACATTTGTTTAAATGCTATGCAATCGCTTAGTTTGCAAACCAACATAACAGCTTGTAACAATGTGCATTGCTGTAATGGGCAGAACACAAGCTGATACATGGCGGTACAAGTATGTACCAAGATGTACCAAGCTTTTCCTTTTCAAACTGTGGCTGCTACCTAGAACAACCTTGTTTTCGAACGGCCAGGAACTCTTCAAATTGTCCTTTATCTTGTTAAAAAATACAAAGTCCAGATTTATTGATTAAACAGATGAATGATGCAAAAATATCATTCTACCTCAAACCAAAGGCTAGAAAAGAAGTAGCTTAGTGCATCCTTCCCCTAGCATCAAGAGTATGTGAACAATTCCGGCATGCATGTATTAAACTTTATTCACTGATAAAAACAAATGACAACCACCAAGAAATATAGTCATAGAAGGTTCTGCAAGAAAAATTTCCTGTTTTAAGCTTTATCTTTCCTGTTATATTAATTTTACTAATTAATTAGAAGTGTTTTCATATTGGAGTAACTGAAGCTGCTTAAAATATATTATTTACTACATTCACTTTTCAATTTTTAGAAATTTATATTTTTCTCAAGCTTTGAAGAGTAACAAACATATGAATGGGCATATACTTAATATAAAAAAAAAAGGGCATCCTTGTGCACGAGGCTCCATCACTGCAGGGTCTGGGAATGGCCAGATGTATGCAGCCTTACCCCAGTGTGCGGAGATGTTATTTCTATGTTTCGAACCTATGACACCTAGTTCATAATGGAGCAACCTTACCATTATGCTAAGTCCCACCCTCCATACTGGACATAAAATAGGTGCCATTTTACAACAATCCTGCCATGTATCCACTTCAAACCTGATACTACAGCATGAAGCCTGCACATTTTCTTATTGGCATAAACAGATAATATGGCATTGCCTGCTAATAGACCAGAATTAATTTATAAAACTGCATAGTACTGCAAGCTAGTATTCAGCAGCAAGTACTGGTGCCCTCCCTCAAGAAAATTGTGATTGTGTAACAAAGATATCATGGGACATGGTACAAGCAAAATGATTGCATTCACTGTCACCACTTCTGTTATGCATATACTTGTATAATGATATATAACTTGAATATGCCCAAATAAAGTAACTAAGAATAGGGTGATATTTACAAAGGAATGACCTGTTTAGCATTTGCAAGTCCTTCCATTAAGAGTTCATCCATGATTGCTTCCCAAATACGCTGCCCTCTAAAGAATAGCTTTGTTCCATTCTATAAACCATAAACAAAAATATGTCCCAGAAAAATTTATATGGCTTTTGCACTATATGCTTACAACAACAGCTAGCAATTTACAGGTAATATTCCCATCACCAGATACCTGAATGTCACTTTTAACATTTCCAGAATAAGATGCACCATCACAATATCGTACCCTGACTTTGTTCCAGTTATAGAAATCTGATATAGACAGCAAACAGAAGAATTAAGGAAACGCTAAACAATAAAGAATGGTAGAGAACTCAGAGGATAATCAACACCAATAAGTATCGAATTAAGTTAATTTACAGGAAAACAAAGTCAATTTCACACAAGATGTTAAAACAAGAGAAGTTTGAGTTATAAAGAGTGCAAATATTAAAATTTAGATTACTTTAGTCACCATAAATGAAGACAATAGAAAAAGGAATATATTAAGTAAGACGTTAGAAGTGACTTGAAAAAATATGAGGGTCCAATCGAATCATTCAACATATGGATGGAACTTCTCAAATAGGTAATCAAATCCATCCAACAGGAAGTGCATAAAGACAGGTTTCCCCACATGTGAGTTACTTAATTTCCGTGAGCCTGAACAATTAAACAGAAATATCTAGATGACATAATGGATATAGAGATGGCAAAAATATACACAGGATAACTGCATTGGAGGTAAATGCAAGCAGAAATCTTTTAAACCTCATAGTGTAAACTCAACCAACAAGAGTTATACAACCAAACATTTCTCATACACAACAACAAAAAATTACCAGGATTTTGAGATGGAATGTTGCTTAAAATGCCAACAAAAGGAATTTGGCGTTCCATGTAACGTGAGGAACCCAATGCAGTCATTTTGCGTGAAGTGCATGATGCCACAGTACTGCACCAACCTCCGCCCTGCAGCTTAAGAAAAGTGATCAGATGAGCAAAAACAGAATCACAAAAAGCTCTACCAAATCAACAGTCTAAAACCTAAATCAAGTAACACATACGTCCACCACCAACACATGTTGATTAGCAAAAAATTAAGACAAGCGCCAGGCTTCCCTGTCTTGCATACCTTGGATGAGAACTTTAGTTTGATGCGATAAGGAGGGAGGAAAGCTATTAGGATCAGAAGTATACGACGAAAAATCAAACTATAGAAGGACATCACAAGAGTTCAAGGTCAAATCATTAATTCAGCGCAAATCTTGATTATTTTTTATTTTCAAGATAATTTCTTTCAACTTTCTCAAAAAAAAAAGATAATTTCTCTCAAACTGTCATAAGAACACAAGAAAACAAGAATCAAAACAAAGGCAGTACGGCGAAAGAAGCCACTGGATGGTAGTAATTGGTCAAAGGGATTTCACAGCCGTTTTGCCCAAATGAGAGATCCATTTTCAGGGGAATCTTAGGCTTAAAATGGTCAGCTGATTCTCCAATTGCTGCAGATTCGGCTTAAGCTTCTGATTCTTCATACGTTGGATTGGGAATAGAAACTAAACCCACTGCCCTACGGCAGTCTACATAATTTGCCAAAGAATCTATCTTTATAGGGAAAATTGCAAGAAACGAGTACCTCTAAGAGGACAAGCCAACTGTCCTTGCCGGAACCGAAACCCCTCTGCAGGTGATACCCAGGACGACTTCCATCTAAACACACTGCATCCAAGAAAAAGCGGCCGACCTTTTTAAGAAAACAACAGCAGAAGTAGTTTGTTGTTTTCTTTAAAAAAAAAAAAATCAAATCCAGATCTTCGAGAGGAAGATAGAGATCAGAAACGCTAATCTTGAAACTTGTCGTACCGGCCCCTTTTTTCTTGGCATTACGCACGAGGGTGAGATGGACGAGGGCGGGGTCGGTGGAGGCGGCGGGCGGTTGAGTTGCGGCGGCGAGGGCACTCACGCGGAGCCAGGAGGCGAGGGTGACGATGAGAGCGAGGAGGAGGGCAGTGAAGCCCAGCGCGACGATCGCGCGGTCTCGGCCGCCTCGCCTCCACCACCAGAGGCGAACTCGGTGGACGGCCATCGAGGCGCCGGGCGTCATGGGAGGGTGCTGCCGAAGCGTAGCTGATTTCCAGGCGTGCGCATATCATCTGGATCCATATGCCGCGGAATAGGTTCCATTGAGAGGCTGCACGTGTAAGCTCTGGCTGCCCATGTCCGAACTAAACAGAGAGCCTCCATGGCAGCGGCAGCAGCATAACGGGACATTTTTGAGAGAAAGCATGACTAATATATTATGAAAGTGTTTTTCATCACTACATTAGATAGGATCGAAAAAAATATATATTAAAAAAGTATTAATCTAAATTTAATTTATTTATTAAATAAGTCAAAAACTTAAATCTGAACTTCACGATTTTATTAAATAGTTAACTCAATCTCCAATAGATTGAATTAAATTAAATATATTACATAGTTAAGCATTGCCGCTCCTAATTTTAAATAATTATAATATATTTTTAAATTTATTATTTTATAATAAAAATAAGAATTAGAAATAATTCAATATGCTTATTGAAAAAAAAAATCATAAAACAGAAGCATTAATTTTTAAATAATGAGGCACGAGAATTACCAATAACATGCAAAAGCTTGAATTTTAGCGTATAAATTGCTTCCAAAGCACTTATAGTCCTATATTAAACAAAAATCAATAGTCAAATTTGTTGATAGCTTTCAAAATGTGCTATCTAGGAACGAACATCATAAGACTAGATCCCATGCAGATGAACCAAATTTTCATAATGTGGCATCACTCCAACATTTTAGGCAATCAAAATGCTCCAAACTGATGATCGGGTTTAACATCCAACAGCAAACAAAATTCTTGAGCAATCATCAAATATCATGCCAGTTTATATAGTTTTCACAGCTCCAAAATAACATTAAATAACACAACAACAAACATCACATCTATGTCTGAGCTCCATGATAATGTACACAAACATATCATTTTGATGTAGTATTGATCTTCCAATACAATGGCGCATCGAACAAATTAAATATGCAACCAAAGAGCTGGCATTGAGCATTTTAGAAAACAATGCTCCAACATGCTTCAGTCTTATCCAATGAACTAATAAATAGGTTCCACACATGTGGGATTGCATGGATAGGGGCAGTCAATATCTTTAACTTCTCTTCTGTTAAAATACCAGTCTCCAATAGCCTCGGCAATTGTCTGCTTAACAGAGTAAATATATAGCTAATATCAGTAAATTCGTGCACAAAAAATATAATGAAATGTAAAGATATATTAGTTCAAATCATCACCAGTCAAGCATAGAGCCAATTCATTGAGAACTGAGAAGAAAGATGATTATCAAATAATTAGAAGAAAGGGTCATTTAGAATTTCATGCCAGAATTCATAATTTGGATCGTGATCTTTGATTCTTTTAATGCCTTTTGCTCCTTTTCTTTTGTTGGTACAGTGGGGGTCATTAAGACCCCAAACAGAAGCAAAGAAGGAATAGAGAAATACTAGTGTCTAATAAAGCAAGTTCCAGCTGCATCTGTCATCACCAGTGCTCTGATATCTTGAGGTCAAAGAGATACTGAACCAAAACCTGCAAGTCTATCAGCCAGTTGGTTGCCTTCCCTTAGCACATGGGAAACGAAGAAAAGGTATAAAGTTGCAGCACAATGTAGGATATCTGATAAGAGAAGATGCATTGTTCTGGTTCTTTTTAATCCATTCAATCACAGTAAGTGAATCTCCTTTTGCTCCTTTAACTGTACATTGGAAGAACAGCCAGGATGGTTGTTCTGTACATATTCATTGAGGTAAGATAATGTCTGCACTGCAGTATGCACGTTACTTGGGGCTCTGTGACACACAATCTTTAGAATAAGGGCTCTATAAGGTGTTCTATCATAATTACCTGCAGGTTGCTCGTGATAGTAAAGGTAATAATTTTTCGGGGAACATTCTGCTAAGCATGGTTGTCATACTTCATTTGATTCAATCCAGTCTTTGACATGTATGTTCCTTTGTTCAAAAAGTTTCAGATATTCCAAAAGCCAATTAATGGGTTGCCTACATTTACATATGCCAGATTGGGATAGATTTCCTCAGAAATGGGAATCTTAATGCTCTAGCAAGATGTTGTGAGCAATTTCAGGTGTGATCGATACAATATAGTCCCAGCCAAGCTTTTCATCCTCATATGTGGTTGTTATGTTGACTGTAAGGTAACAATCTAGACCTAATTTCTTAAGAGGACAGAGAAGTACAGGGCCAATGAAGATATCTAGGTTTCGTTACAAGAGACCACCAAATCCAAATGTAATTAATTACAAACGCAAGCAAATTCCTAAATAGCTTGTGGGCATCCAGTAGCCAAAAGGTACCCCCTTCCCCCTATGTAACAACCCTAGTGATGCCCTGCAGTTTTAATGCTCAATTGTCATGATCTTAATTAAATAGTGATGGGGTCCTTTCCCCATCTTTTGCATCAAAAAGAAAAAAAGATAGGCGAAGTGTCACCCTTTGTGTTGTGTGGTTTCCCATCTTTTGCATCAAAAAAAAAAAGGTAGGTGAAGTGTCACCCTGTGTGGTCCTTCCCCATCTTTTGCATAAAAAAAAGGGCAGGCCAAGTGTCGCCCTGTGTGGTCCTTTCCCCATCTTTTGCATCAAAAAAAAAAGCTAGGCGAAGTATCACACTGTGTAGCAATATTTAGCTCCAGAGAGTACAATTAACACCAGTGGCAGTATTTTGCTCCAGAGGTTCTATTCACACCAAAATCACTTCAACTAAAGGATGGACTAAAAAATCTTTGATATCTCCCTAGCCAAACAGCCTGGCAGAACTTTTCGGAGTAAATAGTGGCGTACAATCTGTGCCTTAGAGATGCAAGCAGTCCTCTATATTAAACCTTCCCTTCTCTCTTCAGTTGTAGTCTCACAATAGATCCTTAGTTGGACGATACTGAACTGCATGGTGGCATGGCAAGTCTCCTATGTGGCAGTTTGCTTTTTAGTCTTCATGCTGCCTCAACCAGGGAATCAACAACACTTTTTAAAGGCTTGATGTCAGGTTAAGAAATGGTCGCAAAATGTTTTCAAGATTTGACAGATCATATCATAGTGACTTAATCCCAACCCCATATATAGCTGGAATAAGGATTATGCTTTTAAGCAATGGCAGATTTCGTAATTATAGGACTCTCTAGTTTGGAACAGCAGTGGGGAGGAAACTAAGGGGAGGCTTCACATTGCATTAACAAGAGAATCAACACAAATTCAAAGGGTTGATGTCAGGATAGGAACTGGTCATACAATGTTGTCAAGATTTGATAGATCATACCTTACTGACTCATACATATAGCCAACCTGTTATAGATGGAATTAAGCTAACATTTTTAAGCAATGGAAGACTTCCAAATTATAGGACTCCAAGTTAGGAACAGCAGTAGGGAGGAAACAATATACGGGTAGTTGTTCAATGGCATTGTTCCAAAGAGAAAACTTCTATTCAATGATCAACACATATCATAACCCACCTTGCCACTATTCAGGTATTCCTTTTTATTGGTGAAGGTGGGGGCTGGGCCCTGATTCCATCCTTACAAACAAACAAACACATCCATATAAACTAGGTACATGAGATCAGAAGGGAAGTTTGAAGTCCACACAGTCATAGACCCTAGAGAAGTACCCAAGTTAGCCAACCAATCAGCTGGCTCCCTCCCTTGGGATGTGCAAACCGGCTATCCAGGTATTCATGGTTAATAAAACCACATACAAGTTAGAGGAAGCAGAAAACTATCTGCTTACACAAACTCTGAAAGAAACACGAGTTAAAGAAAAGCACCTAGATTAAAACCAACAGAAAGTTTCATTTCCTTGGTCAATGCAATATGCTCAAATTTACCAGTTGAATGAAGCTATAGACTTTGGACTCTATTTTACATATAGTGATCCTTAGGATCCACCCAAAAAGCTTCTCAAATTATGGTCAATAATTTGGAAACTGAAGAGGCATAACAAGCATCTCTTGTCATTGGCTTATTTCTTCTTCAAAACAAATAATTAAGCATAATCAAGAATTTGACACATTGAGTTTCTCTTTTTATTTCCTATGATTTATAATTTGTATGCTAAGATAATTGCAGTCTTCTATATCAAATCATGCCTTGTCTCCTCATCTAAATTTTTTTCCAAGTCTTAAGGAATGTTAAGAGGTTGTTTCCTTCCTGTACAAGCTTATAAACTGCATAAACAATAAGATGAAGATAGATTTCCCCATACCAAGTTCCACTTGACTTTCGTAGCAACCATCTAGCCTAATTGAACAGAATTAGCATCGATTTGTATTGGCTTCATGGTAAATTGATATATAATCCAAGAAGCCTGCTTAGCTTTCAGTTTTGCTCCGTGCTTGCCCAAATTTGATAGGAAACTGCTCAACTAATTAGTTGGTTCGTGAACAATTCAAGGAAAAATTGTGAATAAATGCTAACCTACATAAAGTATATACATCTATAATTAGTCATTTAATATCCTAAGTCATTGGCAAGCCAGAGAACAAGTGATAAAAAAATCTGTATAAATAGACCACCACATAGCTTCCTTTCAATTTCTTTTGCATAAATGTCCTGCTGATTGTTGCATATCCATTGTGTTGGTGACTTTATCAAGACCTATGCAGGTAAGAAGTCCGATGGCAGCCATAAGCTAGAATGAAAGAAGCAGGAGATAGGGGAATATGGATGTGGTCATCTTCAGTTTAAGTTCAAATGCCCAATTCTACCCTCATTAATAAGTTTTTCTTTCTCTAAAATAAAAAGGCTGATCCATAAACCAAAATATGGCCCACGATTTACAGCCACATCAAGGTGGAACTTTGCTAAGTAGCAAATGCCATTGTCATCGCACTAGTGTCACTATTTTGCTATTAGCTTATTCAAGTGAAGAATCGTGATTTCCCTGTGTCAGTAATCAGAACATTTCGGCCAGTATAAGTTATGCAGACAATACTAGCTAGTCCAAGCTTTTATCAACATGAAGGCATTAACTTTAAAAAGGGGCAATAACCTATACCTTATTGTTAACTTTCGGAGAATCTAGGGAGTGCCATGTGTTACTAGTCATTGAGTAACAGTGTATGAAGCATGAATTTATAAGCATGCCTCCATTACTGTTTTTCTGAAATTCTCTCAAGTCTTTAAGTAATGCATTCCTGAATCCTGTCAACAAAATGGCATGTAAATCATTCTGTATGGAAACCAAAGCTTTAATTAATTTTGGCAAAAAAAATGTACGACAAAAACTCTTAAGATAAGTTTGACCCTGGAGGACTTCAATCTGGCTGGAATCACAATCATGAATATTCATTTTGCATTTTAGCCATAGTTGCTGAGAATCAGATTCTTCGGGTGCCAAAATATGCTGTACCTGGAAACATTACAAAGAGATATATGGGTAAACAATTGATAGATCTTCACAATAAACAAGAATGAAGCATATTAGATACACGATTACCTGCCAAGAGTCATAGGCTGAGTTAAGAATGAAAAGTGGGGTGTTTATGTTGTTAACTATCTCCTCTGGAAAGAAACACTGGCAGGAAAAGGTTAAAGGGGAAAAAAAAGGAAGCTGCAACCTATGCAAGACTATAACTTCGAGAAATGCATAAAATTGATCGACCAAATTGTGGAGTGATAGATGGGAGAAAAAAAGAATACCTGGGATGCCTCCATCCTAGAGATGCACTCCTTTGGCAAATTTTTTCCTACATTCTGAAAGTAAACTAGTTAAAGAAACATCCATTTATACAACCTGAATGGAGCAAAATTTATAATTCTATAATTCTAATGCAAGGATTCAGTTTAGTGGTGGTGATGGACCTGTGCGTAATGTCAGAAGTATAAGGAACTCTAAAACTAACAGCGGGCCAGAAAATTATTGCTCAGTCACAGAAAATTATCAGAAAATATATTCATATTTAGTAGGGCAACATGAAATAAGAAAAACTAGAGATATGTAGATGAGATGTTAAGTAAATTTTGACAAAGAACCCTGATTGCACTAAGATACAAGGAAAAATATGAATACATTATAATTGAAGTTCACAGAAGTTCCACGTAACAGCAGACATCGGAGGAAAATGGTAGAAATGATTCAATATGAAATATGTCTGGAGCAAGGGAGCAGACCTGAAGGCGAACAACATCATTATAGAAAGATCTTATCGTCCTTGTCCCAGAAATATCCTTCCTGGATTGAAAAGCAAACAAAAATGAAAAAGAACTAGTCAAACCCAAACCATAATTTCTTGGGTTTCAGCTGTGTCATTTTGGCAATTAACATTATCTGATTATTTTGGAGGTCTTAACTGGAAAATGAATGGTTTTTTACTTCCTACATCTGAAATGGTTTTGAGAAGAATCAAAGGTTTTATTGCTAGAGTGGCCAATAATAGTTTGAGCTTTTCTTCTCTGTAACCCCTATAGTGTTTCATAAAAAGACACTAACTCTTTTCTCATTTACCACAAACATCGATAATGTTTCCGAAATAGGATTGTTAGCATCTTCTTGCAAATGAAGAAGAGGTGGTCATTTCATTTGGATTTTGGAGTATCAATATCATCATTTTACAATTTCAACATATTTTCAAGCCTGCAGAAATAGCAAGCAAGCACTATACCACTTTGCATGTCCAACTCTAAAGAAACTATAGAGTGAAGTGGGATATAGGTCTCTTTTGAGTTTGACAATTATGTATTCGCAGACTTTTTTTTATTTTGAAAAACGGATGGAGAACACCCATCATGCATTCCCAGACATTTAATGGTCATAGAAGTGGCTTCTTTCACAATCCATTAATTTTCATAGAAATGTCAAGTTAAATTAAACTATATATATATATTAATCCTGAATTACATATGAACAATCCATTAATTTGACAAATGTGATACAAGTTTACAATGACAGTCATGTGATAGGATCTCAGAAACAACCAATTATTCACGTAAAGAGCATGTTTTTGAGAATATGGTGAAAACGCCACCAGCTGTGTTTGAACCCAAACCTCTCCCCAGTTTATGCACTTCGAAAAGCGGTCAGAGAAAGCAGTCCTGATTTACTTATTTTGTCAACAAAATATTATAGTCCCTGGTTGCCAACCAACATAGGCAATATTATGTCGACAATATGACCAAATATTATACTCCTTGCATTCCTCACTATATATAACTCCTCAAACAGACTCAGTGGACCTATTATCAATCAATTGAAATTTTTTTGGCTATTAGCCTACGTTTTTTAGGAAAAATATAATTTAATATAATAATATACTGCAAGGATGCTACAACCTACCGCTAGGGAGAGTCTGGTTGCATGTAAATATGATTGTTGCTGGAAGTGTGTTCTGAGGAGGTGAGTTTTTGGCATTTGAGTTCCACTACTGGGTAACCTACAAAGAAAGTAGATTTTAAGAAATAACAAAATTGAAATGATCAACATGAACAGCCTCCCATGCTGGTGGAATTGACATGGTTGGATATGATCAATCATGATCGACAAATATTGAGAAAAAACACTCAAATATTGTCATTTTGAACTCTTATTAGTGGTTTTGATTTTTATTCTTTTATAAACAAAAATCACTTCCACAAGGTGGGAAGCAAATTTGTTAGTGTCAGATGAGCTGCAATGCTTGTACAGGTTCTTATGAATGGAAGTGGGCCACCACATAATGTCAAAATTCAATTTTCATCTAACCAAACATGCTTTTTAATTTGCATTTGTTGAATAAAGGCTTAACTAGAAAAATTTAGAATGAGATGTTAGCCTTTCCTATGCACCAAAACAACATAGAAGAAGAATTAGTCATGAAGTGCATGAAAATTTGACAGAAACATACTCGTCAATAAAAAACCCCGCATCTGCAAGACACTTAACAGTGACCTCCTTAGGTAGAAGTGCACGAAAATCATCACAATGTATGAAAGTTGCTAGACCGCCAGCAGAGCATCCAGTAAGAAAGGCCTGCAAACCAAGAAAACACCTATTAGCACCACATCTGCAGCTTAATGTTCTGATTGCACCAAAAAAAATCCAAAGCTGGAGAACTAGTCTCTCCCCATATGCGTTAAATATGATAATTTGAGTCTATGGATACATGCTTTAATCATGGTCTTATCTATAACAATAGACTAAATACAATTAAAATCTAAATCAGTAAAATTTGATCAGAAAACAGGAACAATATAAGAGAGTTTGAAAGTCAGGGGTCACATTGAACCAAAGTACTATGATATTTAAATGTGATAACTTAAGAACATGTTGAAGCAAAATGAATGTACAGAATACTGATGGTTATTATTTTTATAATGGAAATCAAATGCTATGCAACATAACACAATAAAATAACTAGAAACCATGTAAGGTTACAAAGGAATGACCTGTTTAGCATTTTCAAGGCCTTTCAGTAAGAGGTCTTGCATAATTGCTTTCCAAATACGCAGTCCTCTGAAATAGAGCTTCTTTCCACTCTATGCTCCAGCATATAAAAATAAAAAATATATATACACAGCTCAAAACAATCTGCATGACCATCATATTATGTGCAAGTTATTGTAAATAACTCCCATACCTGGACTTCTGTTTCCCCTTCCCCGGCGAAAGAGGCACCATCACAATACCGTACCTTTACTTTGTTCCAGTTATAGAAATCTGAGAAAGAAACAGAGCTACACATTTAGAAAATCCTTAGCAATTGAAAACAGGAAGTAAGAGGAGATATCATATACGTAATCAATAACAAAAGAGAATCAAATTAATATAAAAATACTTGGGAGAATGAAGAATTAATTGAGCTTATAAAGAGTGCAATCATATGGTGCGGCATTAAGTTACTATAATGTTGAAAGAAGAGGAAAGTCAAAAAAAAACCAAAGGAAATTATATAGAAATACATAAATATAATAGTTAAGAAAAATGTTTAAAGCATTAATAATCCATGGTCCAAAATACCAGATATACAATTGCTGCATGCAAAAAAGCTCATCAAATAAAACATACTTACACTGAATAATTAATATAAAAGGAAATATTCTTGCAGAATTTGTGATATATTGGCATCCAAGACATCAAGGCCTAGCAATGCACATACAAGTGCCATCATACAAAGCAGATATTGTGAATACCCCTTGCAATATGATGTGAATTTGTAGATGTTTAGAACTTCCTAGATCTAGCTATACCAACCAGATACCAACTTAAAGGCTAAAGACTACAAACAGATTTATGAGTTGCAGCAGATTTTTGTTTGCCAAAATGGATTTTGACAATCTTAGGCTGCAGGCCTTAAAAATATCCATTTCTAATGGGGAATAAGATGGATAAAAAGCCGCATAATGAATATCTATTTCTAATGCATTCCTCCATGTTGTCATGAAGACAAGAAAAGGGCCAGAGTTTTAGTTATGCCAAACTTAAAACTAGAGGGAAACTAGTTTATCATTGTTTATTGGAAAACAAAGTAAAAGATTTATTTGTTACTAAATTGTATGTCGCCATAACGGATTGGACTATTTGCTGTATAAAAGAAGCTTGGAATTAAAGTCATGCATTACATGAACATAAGTCACCTGTGATTCATAAATCCAGTCTGAGCAACTAAACAGAAGGTTTATAAGAAAGCACATGTAAATAGGTGACATGAATTATGCATGGTCAACAACATCAGAGATAAGCAGATACAACAAAACAACTCTCACAGCAAAACCATAACCTTGGCAAAAAGAATTATGCAATCAGTTCCACGCCATACAAAACAATAACCAATATATACCAGGATTTTCTGATTGGATATTGCTTAAAATGCCAACAAAGGCCTCACGTTCCATGTAGCGAGATGAGCCAAATCGTGTCATTGTGCGTTCAGTGCATGATTCCACGCTATTGCACCAACCTCCGCCCTAAAGCACAGGAAGAATAATTGGAATAAGCAAACATCAAAAGGTTGACAAAATCAATCAATAACAAGTCACCCACATATAAATTACCAATATTGTCAATGTCCAATAACTGGGAACAGCAAGAGACTACCCTATTGGATGTGAACTGAAGTCTTGTTCAATCACAAAGACAGGGAAGGCATGAGATTTAAAGGTGTATCAAACAAAATTGCAAATAATGTTTTAAGGAAAGAAAGATATCACCAAATTTCAAGTCGAGCAAGTACTTGACAATAATTCATATTAAGTGTACTTTCCCACGAAGAACACTCCGCGTGGTTAGAATTATAGAGCATTATGTGAGCATAACCTGTAAGGACCAATTTACTCATGATTTTGTATTGTAGTAGCTTACATTACAGCAGTATTTCTGGTTGTTTGCCAAAAGGCAGGGCAATTGATCTTAGATGCACTCCATCCATTGAATTTGGAGTTGAATAAGAAGATCACCAATTATATGGCAATCATATGAATCAACGAGGCAGATAACCATCCAATTACACTAGAAGGGAATGTGATGGGTCGAGTGGTAATTCTAAGCCAAAAGAATCATAAGAGAATGACAGGATATGATTATTATTTCTAGAAACCCAAACTCTATTTCCATATGCAAACAATCTTATCTTGAGCGATCAATCTCCTGATGAGTAGAAAATGGAGAGTTGAGGTAAATATTACCGCATTCATCCAGCCATATGAAGTTCTGGAGCCTAACATTAACGCCACACACCACATCTCCTTCTCTTATTCGAGAAGAAATTGATGATATGTAACACCAGCAACCCAATGGCCGAGAATTAATACACAGAACACCCGTTAAAACAAAAAAAAGAAAATAGACGAAAGAAAAAAGAAAAAAAAATGTATCTTTTTACTTTGCTTTCTTGGTAAAATTTCTCAAGATCAATTCTTCCAAACTCCAAGAAAAAAGAAAGAAGAAGAAGAAGAAGAAATCCTGAGACAATCTATATCGTTGAGAAGCTAATATATGAATGCAAAAGATTTTATTTGTGGAAGGAATAACCAGAGAAATGATTGCAATCCAAGTGTGGCAAGTACCTCCAAGTGCAGAAGCCAGCTATCTGAGCCAGAACCGAAACCCTTCTGGACATGGTACCCTGGAGGGCTTCCATCTAAACACACTGCAACCAAGAAGTCAAATTTCCTAAAAGAAAGAAGCGAGCAGATAGCGGGAGACATCCATGGTAATATCGATCCCCAAAGTTCAAACGGAAGAAAGAACGAAAGATAATCGTGACGAGATCAGGAGGAATTTCTTTGTCTTACGCGCGCCCTTCTCGTCCGCATTCTCCAGGAGAGTGAGATCGACGACAGCCCCTCCGCTCGGACCGACGAGGCGGCGCTCCCGCCCCCACAAGCCCGTCGTGATGAAGACGACCAACAAAAGAACAGTTAATCCGGAACCGGCGATCGCGCGTTCGGTGCCCCCTCGCCGGATCCAGACGCCAAACCGCCGGATCCTCCTCCCCAACTCCACCATTAGGACCAGCGAGGTTTGACTTTCTGATGACAGAGAGGGGCACTGCTCATCTCGGAACGATCTCTTCTCATTAATGAGATGAGGGAATCCTCGGAGACGCACGTGATATTTGGACGGCCCAGATTGGAAGATTCAGTAACCCTCGTGGACTGGGGTCTGGCTGAGATCGATCCACCACATAGGGATCTCGGCCGTTGGTCACGCTCTGGCCCTGAGGATACATCTGATTCACTAAACTGAGTTGCCCGTTCCCTCGGAAAGTAACTAAGCCAAGCTGTATCAAATCTAGATTTAATTAAATTTCATTTAAAGTTAATTTTATCCAAATTTAATATGGTTGAGCTGAAGCCTGAAAGAGTCTCCGCCGCCATAATGTAGTAGAACATAAAAGAAAAGATAATGTATACAAAAAAATGTATTTGGAAAAAGGTATTCAGTTTGTGCCTCCTTGAAACATAAGAAAGAGATACTAACCAAAAAGACATACAATAGAGACAGAGATTCGCAAAAAAGGAGCTTCACTGATTTATTCTCAGGTTTTGACGAGGAAAACGGAAAAACTACAATTCACGAAGAATTTGCTGGAACCAGCATTGCAAACCACCAATTGAAAGGAGGGTACAGAGGATTTGAGATGAGTACAAGGGACGTAGGAATTTCTATATCTTAAGAGATGATGGCTCATTCATACTTTCAACTTAAAGGATGATGGGATGAATATTTTAACATATAGACAACAATAATTTCAATAGAGAATCCGGATATAAAACCAAAAAAAATGATACAGAAACACTATATATATGGTCTGTCAAAAAAGTCTAACATATGGATTGAGGACGATTCTCTGATAATCTCAAAATTTGCAATTTTATCGTGCTAATTTTTCACCCATATCTAGATAGAGATTATATCAATTTCCGACACATGAAGATGCGACACTATGTACGCTTGACGAGGAGGATTTCTTTTTCTACCATGAGTAGGATCTTTTTTTATTTTTTTAAAAAAAAAGAAAATACTGCCTAACCTATATAAGATTTAACATAAAAAATCTAACTACCGTATAAAGGTTCAAGTGCAATAATAATAATAATAATAATAATAATAACAATAATAATAAATGTAAAAGAAGACGAAGAAGGAAGAGGGGGCGGGCGGGCGG
>JAOXJJ010000195.1:9182569-9196180 GCA_025769935.1 Phoenix roebelenii
CCTCATGATGACGCTGTGGTCATCTCCATGATTGTAAATAAGTTTGATGTAAAGCGCATCTTAGTAGATAATGGAAGTTCGGCGAATGTTTTGTACTATGACGTCTATCAAAAAATGGGGATGACGGAAAATCAGCTTCGAAGAATGAATGCCCCACTGGTCGGGTTTACCGAGGATTCAGTCCCGGTTGAGGGTGAGGTCAACCTTCTAGTCACGGTCGGGCTCGCCCCTCGAGAAAGTACCATAAGGATAGATTTTCTCGTGGTCCGTTTGTCCTCGGCCTACAACGCCATCCTTGGACGACCAGGGCTCAACGTCCTCCGAGCTGTGATCTCGATCTGTCACCTGCTCATGCGTTTCCCCACCAACCAAAGAGTAGGCGAAGTCCGTGGGGACCAGTCAGTAGCAAAGCGATGCTACATGGTGACCCACAAAGCAAAGCAATCGGCCAAAGCACTGAGCCAAGGGGAGCAACCGGCTAAGGTATCAACTTCAACACCAGATCAGACACTCTCCATCGAAACTTTGGAAGCACAGGACGACCTTCGGAAGGAACGGGTAGAGCTTGGTGAGCTTCTTACCCAAATTTCCTTACAAGAAGACTGCCTTGAGCTAACCATGCAGGTCGGCTCCGGCCTGAACACCTGCGAAAGAGGCCACCTGATCGAGCTCCTGCGGGCCAACATGGACGTCTTCGCCTGGTCGCCCGTCGACATGCCGGGAATAGACCCCGAGGTCATGGTTCACCGACTTCAGGTGAAACCGACCTGCAAGCCCGTGCAGCAGAAGAAATGGAGTTTCGCCCTGGAGCGACAGCGGGCGGCGGCCGAGAAAGTGGACAAACTTCTCGAGGCCGGCTTCATCCGAGAGGTCTCCTATCCAGATTGGCTCGCCAACGTGGTCCTCGTCAAGAAAGTCGACGGAAAGTGGCGCATTTGTGTGGACTACACCGACTTGAATAGAGCATGCCCAAAGGACAGCTTTCCACTCCCCAGTATCGACCAGCTCGTGGATTCCACCTCGGGGCACCAGTTGCTAACATTTATGGACGTCTTCTCGGGATATAACCAAATCCGAATGGCGCCAGAAGACGAGGAGAAGACGGTCTTCATCACCGACAGAGGCACCTACTACTATAAAGTGATGCCTTTCGGCTTGAAAAATGCTGGAGCAACTTACCAAAGGCTGGTCAGCAAAATCTTTAAGAACCAAATAGGCTGAAATATGGAGGTCTATGTGGACGACATGCTGGTGAAGAGTCGAATGGCGAAAGACCATATGGCTGACCTCAACGAAACATTCTTTATACTCAAAAAGTACCGGATGAAGCTCAACCCCGCTAAGTGTGCATAAGGAGTCATCTCGGGCAAATTTCTTGGCTTCGTGATCACCCAGCGTGGAATCGAAGCAAATCCCTAGAAGATCCGAGCATTGCAGGAGATGGTGCCACCAAAGACGGTTAAGGAGGTACAACGACTCACAGAACGTATTGCGGCTCTGGAAAGGTTTGTTGCCAGATCGGCCGAGCGGTGCCTCCCATTTTTTGCAATCCTCAAGCGGTCGAAGAACTTCTTGTGGCCGGAGGAGTGTCAACAAGCTTTTGAAGAGCTAAGGCATCTTCTTGCCTCCCCTTCATTACTCACAAAATCCCAGCAGGGTGAGCTCCTCTATTTGTATTTGACCGTCTCCCCGGTTGCAGTGAGCTCGGTCCTGGTCCGAGAAGAGGACAAGCTTCAAAGACCAATGTATTACACCAGCCGGATCCTGAGGGATGCTGAGACCGATACTCCGAATTGGAGAAAACCATCTTTTCCCTGGTCATCTCAGCACGGAGACTGCGGCCCTATTTCCAAGCCCACACAGTGGCCATACTGACCGACCAACCTATGAAGCAAATTCTCCAACGATTAGATCGTGCTGGGAGGATCACAAAGTGGACAGTCGAGCTCGGGGAGTTCGACCTTGAATACCATCCGAGGCCAGTAATCAAAGCCTAGGCACTCGCTGACTTCATTGTGGAGTGCACTGTGCCGGATGAGCCTGAGACCACACCCACACCAGCGGAGGAGACCCCGGAGCGGCCGTGGACTCTACATATTGACGGCTCCTCGACCTCGGGGGGTCGTGGAGCAAGCCTCATCCTCACCAGTCCAAACGGGGTGGTCGCAGAGCAAGCTTTGCGCTTCGAGTTTCCCACCTCGAACAACGTAGCGGAATATGAGGCGCTCGTCGCCGGGCTCAAACTAGCTGAGCTGAAGGTCGAGAACCTGAAGGTCTTCAGTGACTCTCAACTGATCGTGAGCCAGATCTTAGGAGACTTTGAAGCCAGGGAGCCATCAATGTAGAAATATCTCCAGAAAGTGCGAGATCTCACCTCCGTTTTGAGCTCCTTCAACATCCAACATATTTCTAGGTCGGAGAACTTGAGGGCAGACCAACTGTCGAAATTGGCGACCTCCCATATGAGCGAGCTTCCCAAGGAAACAATGCTCGAGTATCTCCAAAAGCCCAGTACGGAGGAGCCTGAGCCGACTCTCTGTATCGAAACCGAGCCAAACTGGATGGACGAGCTCATCAGTTATCTGCAAGATGAAGTCCTTTCCGATGATGAGCTCGAGGCTTGCCGAATCAAGCGTCTAGCCTCCCGATACATATTGTATGAAGGCAAGCTCTACCGGAGATCCTTTATCTCTTTTCTTCTCAGATGCCTTCGTCCGTCAGAGGCGGACTATGCTATGCGAGAGGTTCACGAAGGAATCTGTAGGAACTATTTGGAAGGCCGAGCATTGGCCCACAAGATCCTACGCCAGGGATACTACTGGCCTACACTTCAGAAGGATGCAATGGACTTCGTCCGGAGATGCGATTGGTGCCAGCGGAATGCCAACATCCAGCGCCGACCCTCGGCCCCGCTAACCTCGATCAGTGCCCCCTAGCCGTTTGCCCAGTGGGAAATCGATATTCTGGGGCCATTCTTCCTAGCAACCGGGCAAAGAAAATTTCTGGTTGTCTCCATCGACTACTTCACCAAATGGATCAAGGCCGAGCCAGTGGCTCGGATTACCGAGCAAAAGATGCGGAATTTTGTCTGGAAGTTAATAATCTGCAGATTTGGACTTTCTCGCATCCTCATATCTGACAATGGCCGTTAGTTCAACAATGTTTGTTTCAGAGAATTCTGCTCTGAACTCGGCATCGACCATCGTTTTACCTCGGCCGTCCATTCACAGATAAATGGAGAAACCGAGGTAACAAATCGCACCATTTTGCAGGATCTCAAGGCCAGGCTCGATCGGTCCAAGGGACAGTGGGTCGAGAACTTATACAACGTTCTCTAGGCCTGCCGGACTACATTCCGACTATCCACCGGCGAGACCCCCTTCAACCTGACGTATGGAACAGAGGCCGTCATTCCCTTGGAAATTGGACTCCCCTCACCGAGGGTGGAGCACTACGACGCCGACTCCAACTCCTCTCAGCTCAGAAATAATTTGGACCTCGTTGAAGAGGCGAGGGAGGCTGCCCGAGTTCGCATGGTAAGATACCAACGAAAGATGGCACAATACTACAACGCTAAAGTCAAGGCCAAGTCTTTCAAGGTGGGGGATCTCATCCTTAAAAGAGCTGAAGCTTCTCAGCCAACCGAGCAGGGAAAGCTGACCCCGAATTGGGAAGGATCTTACCGGATTGCACGAGTCCAGCGGCCCGAGGCATACAAGCTGGAATCCCTCGAAGGGATCCTCATCCCACAAAGCTAGAATTCCAAAAATCTTCGGATGTATTACCAGTAGAACCCTAAGGGGTCCTTGGTGATTGGGAACATGAGTCCCGTCTTCTCCTTATGATAATTCATCTACAGTTCTCCATTAATCATGTTATGTTTCTCCTGATATTGGGACATTTGTGATCTTCAGACTATCGGACCAAGCTCGGATGCCCGACCAAGCTCGGATGCTCCAGCCAAGCATGGAATATCTCGCCACATCGATATCGAGTTCGATCTCGATCTTCCTCAAATACCCCGACTAAATTCGGGATGCCCCGTGTGTCGATAGTGTGTTTCTAGACCCCTCGACTTCGGAAAGCGTTGTAGATCGACAGCGCGTTCCCAGACCCCTCGACCTTGCGCACGATTCCTCGACAAAGGTCGAGATGCCCCGATAAGTTGAAAGCGAGCCCAAGCTCCGTTGACCTCGGAAAGATGGGATAGTACCTTCACGGCCCTCCGTGGCGCTCGACATCGACAACGGGATAGTACCTTCACGGCCCCCCATAGCGTCTCCTCGACTAAGGTCGAGATGCCCCGATAAGTCGACAGTGAGCCCAAGCTCCCTCGACCTCGAAAAGATAGGATAGTACCTTCGCGGCCCTACGTGGCGCTCGACATCGATAATGGAATAGTACCTTCGCGCCCCCCCGTAGCACCTCTTCGACTAAGGTCGAGATGCCCCGATAAGTCGACAGCAAAACCAAGCTCCCTCGACATCGAAAAGATGGGGTAGTACCTTCACGGCCATCCGTGGCGCTCGACATCGACAATGGGGTAGTACCTTTGCGGCCCCCGTAGCGCCTCCTCGACTTAGGTCGAGATGCCCCGATAAGTCGATAGCGAGCCCAAGCTCCCTCGACATCGGAAAGACGGGATAGTACCTTCGCGGCCCTCTGTGGCGCTCGACATCGACAACAAGATAGTACCTTCGCGCCCCCCCATAGCGCCTCCTCGACTAAGGTCGAAATGCCCCGATAAGTCGACAGTGAGCTCAAGGTCCCTCGACCTCGGAAAGATAGGATAGTACCTCCGCGGCCCCCCGTGGTGCTCGACAACAACAACGGAATACCAACGCGGATCCCCGATGACAACGACACTCTCCAACGAGCCGGTACGCCTGAAGCGGACTACGGGCCAAAGAACGCCCCTAAGAGCTAGTCGCAAAGCGAAGCGCCTGGCTCCAACGGTGCAAGAGATACATTCCACCCAGCACCAACATCATTACATTTATTTGTTTATATTGCTGGATGTTTAATAAAATCCCGGCCAAGATCGGGATGCTCTTCTGAGTCAACCATAAGCCGAGGTCCCATCGACCCCGTGCATGCTCTCCTCATTAGTGATCTTCAGTTTAGTCCATACAGACCCCTCTGAATGAGGGCTCGGTCGAGCCCAAACGCCAAAAAGTCGAGCCTTGATACTTTGGTCGAGCTCAGAAGTGCCGAGGCACTCATCATAAATTTCGATTCTACTCGGTACTTCGACCAAGCTCGAGACCAACAGCCGCGAAATGCCCTAACGATAACTCGACTTTGATGTACGATCTCGTCGGAGACCGACCCTAAAAGCTTTTATAAGTTTATATCCGGAAAGCCGAGCACGAAGACTAGGCCGAATCTTCTGGAAGACAAACCCAAAAGTCAAACCCCTTTGGGGCCCAGGGTCCGAGCCCAGTGCTTCGGCGATTTGGGAGCCGAGCTCAAGAGCTTGGCGAAATTTGAATTCGAGGTCGTAAACTTAGCGAGTTTTCCTAAAGTATATCGGACCCAAAAGCCGAGCTCAAGAGCTTGGCGAAATTTGAATCCATGCTCGAAAACTTAGCGAGTTTTCCTAAAGTATATCGGACCTAAGCCTAATGACCTAGCGGGTCCGTGGTTCGAGCATAGCGCTTCGGCGATTTGGGAGCCGAGCTCAAGAGCTTGGCGAAATTTGAATCCGGGCCCGAAGATTTGACGAGTTTTCCTAAAGTATATGAACTTGTTTAAGCCGGAAGACTTAGAGTAATTTGCTGAAAAGAATTTAGCCCAATCAATCAGAAGTTTATCTGCTATGCAAAAGAAGAAAAAGACAGATGCAAATTTAGAAAAAAAATTTCTTCATTGATAGAAACCCGAAGGCTAAGTACAAAATCGAGTTTCGGTCGTACAATGAGTTCAGGGGCCGACCTCACTTACAAAAAGGAACAAAAAGAAAAGACTAAAAGAAGGAACAAAACCCTAAGGGGCAGGCGCAGCTCCGAGGTCATCCGCAGCGGTCACCTCGACACTCTCTGTTGGAGCTTCCCCGGGTTCTTCCGCAACGGCCTCAGCCTGGACGTCACCAGCAGCTTCAGGGGTGGCATCAGAAGCTCCTTCGGGATCTCCCTCGGCGGGAGCCTCTCGAGTGGCCTCCTCGGACGCCTAAACTTCAGCCCCAGCCGGATCTTCAAGCGCATCCTCGTCCTCCTCGATCCTTGTTCCTGGTTGGAGCAGACTGAGATCGAACTTGGGGGCAGAGCCGCTTCAGCTGGTTGCGGAAGTCTTCGAAGCCGCGGATGAGCCCATCCACGGCCTCCTCCTCCAACAGCTCGCGGAACTCTTCCGACTCTCGGAAGAGTTGCACCGCGTGTTGAGCCTGCTCCTGGGCCCTCTTCTTCCGGGCCTCGAGCTGCTCAACCTTGAGCTGCGCATCCCTCGCCTCCTGCTCGCGGACGGTGAACGCAGAGCGGGCCTCGACGGATCGCACCTCCGATCTGGCCAGAGCGTGCGCAGCCTTTTCCTCCTCGAGCTCTGCGGTCAACGCCTAGAGCTCACCTTCACCGGCCTCTACTCTCGCCAGAAGCTTCCTACGCGAGACCTCGGCCTCGTCGAGCTTCCTCTTGGCCTCCTCCTGCCCTCGCAGACACCTTCGGGTCCGGTCCCGATAGTCCATCGCTATAGAGATCAATGTATCGATCTCATGGAGATGCTGTAGACAGAGCAAATGAGAAAGTGAGCTAGGGTTAAAAATTGAATACGAGAGTTAAAAGGAAAACTTACCCGGATGGCGGAGCAGTAAGTCCCGTCCAGAAAGCTATTGAAGCTCATGGACCGGATCTCGGCCTGGTCGGCCGGGAGCAGCGCGACGCGGAAGATCTGCCGCGTTGTTTCAGCATTATTGAGGGCCGAATCGCCCTCGAAGACTGCCCACTCAGGGCAGTTGGGCCTCCTCTCCTATTGACCCTCACCCTCCGAGGGACCCGGGAGGCTGGGCCTTGCTGGGCTCGGTGAGAATGGCCTCGCAGCCCTCTGGCTGCTCCCCGGCTCGGGGGCCGAGTGCTAAGATCGGACGGGCGGCCGACCAGAACGCTGCGAGATGGGAGCCGGACACGCGAGCGTCGCTGGAGCCCCCGCAGAGCTTGAGCCCCCATGGTCGGAGCTCGGGACCTCCTTCCGAGCGTGCCTGGAGGGCCCGACCTGGGGGCGCTCGCCTCGGCAGTTGCGCCGGTTGAAGATTTGGCCCTCTTCCTTGACTCGAGTGGGGTCCCACCAGTTTTGGCTGTCCTCTTTCGGAATCGAGCATAGAGAGTTGCGCTCTTTATCACCATCTTCGGGACGTCTGAAAGGACAAAATAGAAAAAAAAAGTTAGGATGCCAGGAAAGAAGAGACAAAGGAAGAACAAAACGAATAAGGAAAAAAAACCACCACGACTACCCTTACCCTGAGGACGCGCCGAGCTCAAACCAACATTAACCAGAGCGTCCTCGCTCATGAGGTTGTTCAGAAGAATGTTCTCCTCGAGGCCGCAAAGAGCGTCGAGGATCCCCTGCTCACTCTTGGACAATTTGGGGAGCTTGTTGGCGGTCTTGAGCCGGGCCTGCCCCCACCTAGGGTCGAACCCCTACGTCCGCTCGGAGGACAAAAAAAAATTTTTCCTTCCATCCGTGAATGGATGTCGGAGCGCCTTGGAAGAGTGGCCAACCACCCCGAAGGGTAAGGTAGAGCCACTCTCCATCTCCCGGGTTAAACTTCAGTAAGAAATACCACCCGAAGACGTTGACAGAAGTTGGTATTCCGTGCGCCAGGCATAGGGATAAAAAACTGATGATCATCCTCCACGCGTTCGGAGTGAGCTGCGCCGGGACGAGTTGATACGTCACCAGGAGCTCGTTCATGAACTCGTGGAGGGGGAGCTGCAGACCGGCCCAGAGTGTTTTTACATACACTCCGATCCGGCCCGGAAGAGGTCTCGTTACCCGATCCTCCGACCCCGCAAGTTCGAGACGAAACCCGCGCTGAGGAAGAACCACTCCTCAGTCATTTCCATCTCCTCACCACTCATGGTGGACCCGACTTTGTCTGGACCACGACCCATCCCAAAAGAAAATAATAGAAGAAAAAGAAGAAAAGGGGGAAGCATCGAGCGCCGAGCTCAAGCCGACGTTCACCAAAGCCTCCTCCTCAGGAGGCCGGTCAGAAGGATGTCGCCCCCGAGGCCGCGTGGAGCATCGAGCGTCCTCTGCTCATTCGCCGAGAGCTCGGTGAGCCGATTGAGGGCCTTCAGCCGGGGATGCCCCAATCTCGGGTCAAACCCCCACGAGAGCTCGGAGGAAAGGAAGAAAAATTTTCCCTTTCACTCATGAATAGAGGAAGGGGCACCTCGGAAGAGCGACATACCGCCCCGAAAGGCAAAGTAAAGCCACTCTTCGTCCGCCGAGTTCAACTTCAATAAGAAGCACCGGCGGAAAACACTCACCAGGGTAGGTATCCCATGCGCAAGGTAGAGCGATACAAACCCGATGATGGTCCTCCACGAGTTCGGAGCAAGTTGTGCTGGGACGAGCCGATACTCTACCAGCAACTCGTTCACGAACTCGTGAAGAAGAAACCGCAGGCCGGCCCAGAGTGTCTCGACGTACACTCCAATCCGACATGGAGGAGGTCTCGTTACCCGATCCTTCGACCCCGCGGGCCGAAAGAAAAACCAGGAACGGACCAACTCTAGTTCCTCCTCGGTCAGGGTAGACCCAACCTCACCAGGACCACGACCTATCTCAGAAAAGGAAAAACAAAGAAAAAGACAAGGAGTGAAGGAAGAACAAAGGAGAAAACAAAAAATAGAAGGAAAAAAGAAGAAGAAGAAAGGTCCCCCGAGCTAACGTGGGAAGATAACCTACTGCGGAGTCGCCGGAAATCGCCTTAACGCACCGCCGGGAAGCCTCGGTCGCGACAGTGGAAGGAGGAGGGAAACGGGAGGAAGAGGGAAGAAATAGTAATGGCCAAATGAGACCTTCCTAGGGCTAACCCAGGGGGTTTATATAGAACCTCCCGACGGCACAGATCGGCAGGTCCAGATCCCGCCCTTCGCCCAGATTCCGCCACGTGTCGGCCCCAAGAATCGAAGCAACACATTTAATCTGGATCGGCGTCTCGAATACGGAATCAAGGCAGCGTCCTATTGGATCTCGGAGCCCCATCATGAGCCCACGACGCGAGACAGCCTTGAAAGGCGAGAGGGCGTCACCTCGTCCCCCCTTATTAGGAGTGTCTCCAAAGCGCGCGAGACGCCGGAATAATTTAAAGCTCCTCGACTCCCACTAACACATTAAATACAACTACTTCCTTTGCCCGAGCTAGTAAGCGGCTCGAACTCGAAAGTCCGGGGTAGTGTTAGGGGAAAGACGGATTGCTCCAAAGTCCTTGAACGCATCGCCGGGATGTGACCAAAGCGTCCGACCTGAAAGCACCCGACCTGGAAGCGCCCGACCTGAAGGCGCCCGACCTGGAAGCGCCTGATCTCGGTATCCCCGACTTTAAGACACCGAGTCGACCTCTAAGGGCCGATCTGGCCGTTTGTACGTTAAGGCCACACCCTGCGACGACCTCACCACGTTACGCTCCACCCGCCGACCATGCTACGACGTATCAGGGATCATATCCTGAGCGACCGCCAACAATTAATGCGCATGGCCTCTGCAGACCTCCGGCTTACTTAATAATTAATGTGCATGGCCTCTGCAGACCTCCAGCTTACTCAACAATTAATGCGCATGGCCTCTGCAGACCTCCGGCTTACTCAGCACACAAGCTCTGCAGACCTTCAGCCTATTCCAAATCTCAGGCCATACACGGCAACTCATTAATGCACGCGATCATGCGGAATCATGACAGTAGCTCGCCCAGTCACATCCCAGGTAACTCTGTATCTACCTATAAAAAGGGAACTTTCCTCTCGAAGAGGGGTCCTCTTCTGCCCCCCGCTAATTCTCAGGATCGATATTCTAGCTATTCTCCTCCTTAGCCTCCTCTGACTTAAGCATCGGAGGGTCGACGCCGGAAACCCCGGCCACCGGCTTTTTTGCAGGTCTCCGGAGGACGCCGCTCACCGACGAATCGTCTCCCACCGTGCCGTCCATCGTCCCACGACCGAAGCTACTCCTCAGCTGAGCGGTCACCCTCGGATCCACTTTCCACCAATACTACTTTTTCATTTTTTTTAATTTTCATTAAATAAACTATTTATTTATTTATTTGCGAACCAAATGAATCCTAAGAAGCATTGCTGGCCACAGAAAAGTCGGTTTAGATCGTGGGTTAGCTGGATCATTACTTGGCTCGGTCGGGAGATGGGTTGAGAGGCATGTGGCGGTATAAATGATATAGCTTTGCTTTTAATGGTGTTTAGTATCATATGCTGAATGAATTGTAAGAGAGTATTATTAGTCATGATGTCCTCATATCATTAAATTATTCTATCTATTACTTTAATATTATTCTGTATGCCTTGATAGTGACTGAAGAAATATTTTAGTGGAGCTCCTGCGAATGCCTTCAGGTTTGCAAGATCTGCAGGATCTGCCATGACTTTCTTATTGGTGAGTCCAGATTCGGGTGGTCAATATTGGTGGCATCGTAGAGGTCGTTGTGTATTGGAATCATGGATGATTTGTAGGCATGCTGATGCCGAGGCGAGGGCCACCTTTGCATCTCGTCCATCATGTCTCGGCACTGAAGATGCTGCCCGCTGCATGCGATGGAGGAGCAATACTTATTTAATACTGTTGCGAGGTTTCCCAAATTTAGTCTCATATCGACCGTGTAGCGGAAAGGTCTGTGCCATATAATAGAGAGCTCAATAACCCTTTTCTTAGGAGGCGCCTTTTGTGGGGCAAAACCGTAAGGGGCCGTAAGTCTCCCCCTGCGTGCGCTGGACGCTGCGGACCGGAGCAGACCAAAGCGGACAATACCTTCTGAGGGACACTTTCTCTTCCGCTGCTCGGATCGGTGGGGACTATGCTGGTGACGGGGTGCAAATCCCGCATCAGATGGCGCTAGAAGGAGGGCCTCGGCCCTTCGCCTATCCAGCAAGGAGCCGATCCGGGCACAGGACCTCCCCGCTGGGGGGCTGTGTTGCGGGGGGTTCCCCGAATTTAGTCCCACATCGACCGTGTAGCGGGAAGGTCTGTGCCATATAATGGGGGGCTCAATAACCCTTTCGTTAGGAGGTGCCTTTTATGGGGCAAAACCGTGAGGGACCGTAAGTCTCCCCCGCGTGCGCTGGACGTTGCGGGCCGGAGCAGACCAAAGCGGACAATACCTTCTGAGGGACACTTTCTCTTCTGCTGCTCGGATCGGTGGGGACTATGCTGGTGACGGGGTGCAAATCCCGCATCAAATACTTTGTGTGCAAAACATCATTAAATCAACCAGCAGCACTACAGTAAAACATTCAGTATTCCTCCATTCCTTCAACAATTCGTATACACTAAGATAAACCCCAGACCGATCTTCTCCTCCCTCAGCAGGTCTCGGACCCTCTTCTTCAGTGCCTCCTTCTGCTTTGGGGTCTCAATATATACAATCGCCTCAATAGATCGATCTTTTAGCTAACCAGACAGCAGTGGAAGAGAGCAGCTAGCTGTGATTATATTTAAAAAATTGATTGATACTCGGCATTTTGTCCCTCAAGATGTGAATTTGTTCCCTTACGAATCTCAGAAAAACCAGTTTCACCGATCATCAGGCATCAGACGTTGCTTTTTCAATAGCTTATTGCTCTTTTGCTTTTTCTTTCAATCTTTCTTTTTTTCTTTTCTTTTAGATAAATCGGCTGCTCATACTAATCTCGCATGGGCATTACCTGTTCTTTTTTTCTTTTTTTTGTTTAATGATCTGATAACACTTAAATTTCATCAATCCAACCATAGAATTGGCGTAACGCATCGTTGAGAAATTCCCCCCAAGTTCAAAACAGAAGGGGCAAAAATTGTTGTCAATAGTTGATATACGAACCTGGTTTATCAAGGTTCAGAGGATGCTGTTCATTAAACTTTATTATTCACGACTATATGATCGTGCCAAAATTCATATGGGTTGGTTAAGAACGGATGACGTTCGCAAAGGAAATAGCAGAAGTGTCTCTTTTTTTATAAACAAAAATAGGGTCTAGCTCCCTCATTTCTGTTATAAATATGATTATTCTTTCATAAAAGTTGGATGGCTCCCTTTTACCTCCCTTTACATCAAAAAAAAAGAAAAAAAAATAGGTACAGCAAAGGAAATCGCAGCAGAATCAAAAGAGGAGGATTCCTATCCACCTCACGTGCCTGTCCCGCGACCTATGCGTGCACACCAAGAGGAAGGGTGTTGAGGACCCCACTCTGCCGAGCCAGATTCGACGCAGGCGCAGTGACTCGGAGGACCCCAACCACGACTTCGGGCCAGATTCTAGGCATAGAAGATAGGCCGCAGCCCGCCGACCAAAAGGACTAGCAACGAACTGAACCGCGCACAGGCGAAGCCCAACACCCATGCGAGGTTATCAGCAGGCGATGCCTGCACGCAATGCCCTAGCATTGCTCGCAACCCGCATCCGCCCTGCACGCAAGGCCTCCAGCTTGCGCGCAACGCCCATGCTCGGCGCGCCCTATAGCGAACCCATGCACAGGCCATGTACAATGCCTGCGTGCGCCCCATGGCAAGCCAGCAGACCTGTCGGCCTGTGCGCAAGGCCACGCCCAGCGTTGCACGCAAGGCTGAGGCAGTGCAGGACCAACCTGCCTATGCTCACACCTACGCACGCCCAGCAGCTGGCGACCGCGCACACCCATGCGCAAGAGCTAATCCAAGTCAATTCAAGCTGGCTGGACCAATTCAATCCCCTAATCAAATCATAATCAAGCTTATTCTAGCTCAATCAGGTTATTATATTGTTTGCTTTCCTATAAATATGTGTTTCCTCAAATGAGAGTAGGATAGCAATCAGCTGCCTCTAGTGGATGGTAACCAGCTTCCAGAGTTGATGAATTCGAGAGCCATCTCACAACCGTCAAAGAATTTCCCTCTAGAATGATGTGCGGGGTTCTCAAAATGTTTATGGGAATCCACCTGCAGCTATTAGTAAATTCATAGAGTTTTAAATGACAATGTTTTCGAAAAAAGATGCCTACAATATGCAGTTAGTTGCGAAACTGCATGGCACATATATATTATGTAGATTGCATATGTAATTAGCATTTTAAATATTTGATAGTAAATAAAATATAACATGCATAAGAATTGCAGTAATGTTTAGTAATTAGTTTTTACTTCTCAATACTTGATTATTAATAGAAATAATTATTGTATAATTAACATATCTATATTTTTGATATACTGGCTTGGCTTGAAAGTCACATGCAAACCAATAAGAGTATGCGTATAACTGGCCATATATATTTCCATAATTCCAAAAGGGTCACTTATATGGCCACACAATAATAAGTAAACTGCATATGCAGCTGCTTAATGTAATTTTTTTGTATATATATCTGCAACATACAAAGCAGGCTATTTTTCTGCTCATATATAAGATATAAAGTTGCAGTCAGAAAACTGCATATATA
>JAOXJJ010000195.1:9212119-9245492 GCA_025769935.1 Phoenix roebelenii
TCGGTAAACTTGGCAACCGAAGCCAAACTTCCGTCCAACACAACTGATTGGTCCCCAGGATAAAGTTTGGCCGCCAGAGCTCCATAGCCAGGAGCTGACTAGCCTCCAGCCAGGGTCCACCTTCCATGGTCGCCTCCCGATCCTTCTCACACCGAAAACGAAATGCAAAGATCTCGTCTGCCATCATGAACTCCTCGACATCATAGTCAAGTTTTTCGGCTATCCGCAACTCCCGGCTAATCCATTCCATCGGCACGCGACGACCCAGGCTGCGCATGATCACTGTGGTATCACGCCACGCCGCCTTGGCCACCTCCATCTTCTCCGGCGAGATCTCCACCACATCCGTTAAGTGCCATTTCAGGGCATCCAGCTCCACCATCGTGATTTGGTGATTAGTCCAGGTCGGCATCCTCGATGAGCCCTTTACCACATTCGCCCATGTCCGACCCTTCTCGGACGCCTTTGGAAGGATTCGCTCCCCTTTGTCACCCGAGCTCGCCACCATCTTCTCCGGCTCCGTAGGGCCCATCGTTGCCATCCTCCACAGTACCTCGTGTTTGGTGAAATGCTCCACCGGTAGCACGATTCCTAAAGCACCAACCCGGACAACGTGGACCCCCTTTTCTCACACTAGGCATTTGGGAGAAGTCCCCACCCACCGCACGAGAATTGGCGCACCTAGGCACACATCCCGAGTCACTCTCTCTCTCCTCCTCACTCTCTCTCTCCTCACTTGGCCCACTCTCTCTTGAGTTTCTTCGAGTGGCCCAGCCTGCCTCCTCTGGTTGTATGCTTCTTGCCTCTATTTCTTGATTATTTTTATTAGTTTTTATTTAAAAGTTATTTGCTCAAGAATTTTTCCGACAAGTTTTTAAATTATTAATATGATGAAAAGAAAACCTATAAATCATCCGTTCGATGTAAAATTTGGTGATTGGGTAAATAGCAGGCCTGACTTGACTGACACCGCTGACTTATCTCTATAAGGTACTAATCTTCGCAGCAGCTGCTTGGACAATGGTTTCTTTTTCCATCCCCAAATGAACCTCTCCGCATCATCCCACATTACCTAGAATAGAGCGCAAAAAAAAAGACCATGTGTACTTGGTACATGATTCGGTGCCGAAACCATACAAAAAAAGAAAAAAACATAAAAAAATAAAAAAGAAAAAAAAGGGTCAATAGAGGGCCAAGAGGCAAGAAGTTCCTCTTCGAGCCTCCATTTTAAACGAAATAGTAGACCGAAGGTGGAGCCTCTCCACGCGGTGGCTTCCTAGCCCTCCACCAGCTGGCTTCCACCTTCCTCTATCTTCCTTCCTCTCCCTCTCCCTCCCTCACCCGCTCTTTCTCTCTTTTTTCTTCTCTTTCCTTCTCTTTCTCCTCCTCCGTCGTCGGTTCTCGCTTGGTTGTCGAAATTGTCCAAGCCGTGCTGCCCATCGGTACAGCTCGGTACGTCCCTAACCGAATGGTTCAGGACGGTTCTGCTGACCATGTCTCTCACTCCTTTTTTCATTGAACACATCATAACCTTTGTCATGCCCTGAGCCTAGCACTCAGACCCAAAATGTGACACGACCGCACACTCTCTAGGGCAAATCCCTAGAAAATATGCAAAGCCTAAAAATATATCACAACCTCAATATCATTGAATAATAATGATCTCAATTCATACTAAACAACAAAATTGATCCAGTTACAAAATTTGATCATCTAACTAGTATCAGTGATGCTTTATTTAATCATCCCCTCTACTTGTGATCTCAATCATAGCATGTACTATGTAATCTGTAATTTTGAAAAAGAAAAAAAGGTTGTGAGCTTTACAGCTCAGTAAGAATCCACACATATCTACACCAATACAATAATAATATAAGTATGAAAACCATAAGAAATCATTGCACACATCATGAAATCACAAATCCGCTATCAATAATGCTTGAATAATCAATATAAATATGTACATCGAATATCAATAAAAATTCAACCACTCAAGAGTGATATATCATACGATATCTTATAAATCTTTATTAGTGTTTTCATTAATTTTCATTCTATTCTTTTTTAACTTGATTTGGTTTAATTATCTTTTCGACTTTAGACCAAATCTAGGTCACATCTCTAGCCTATGATGGGGCCTGCCAAGATATCACATTTCCAGTCTGTGACGGGACCTGCTATAGTTTCACATTTTCAGTCTATGATGGGGCATGCTATAGTTTCATACTTTCAGCCTATAACGGGGCCTACTATAGTTTCACATTTCCAGCCTGTGATAGGGCTTGCCAAAGTCTTACATTTCCAACCTATGACGAGGCTTGTCATAGTAACGAGATAAGCCCAAAGTTCTAAGTTATTCAAATCAGTTCACATCTGCACATCAATTTCTTTTTATTTCTGACTTTAGACTAACCATAGTCATGTTTTCCATCCGTGACGAAGTAATTAATATAACATGGTTAATCCAGAGCACCATATCCATTAGTCCGATTATGCAAGTGTAAGTTATACTCATAAATGCGTCCATCATACTATCAATCATAAGCATACACGATTAAAATATGTTTTGATATAGAAACCATCATAAAACTATTCTTGCTTCTTACTTAACTAGTTCATTAGCATATCATATATATATATATATATAGGTACAAAAATATCTATATCATGCAGGTTGGTATACAAAGATTCTTATCTCTTTGCTAACAATCCAAAAAGACTGATCACCTGCCCACACTATGATTTATGAACAGAGGTCGCAGAACCTGCTTAATGTCCTCTTGACCAAAAGATTGTTCTCTTACAAAACTAAATCAACATCAAAAATCCAGACAACCTAGAATTCTCTACCGGTCCATTAAAAGGTCCACTATTACGAGTAATCTAGGACTATCCTATGAGTCCATTTAACCAAAATTTTCTTAAATCAAGCTAGAGAGAGAAAATACCAAGAGAAAAAAATGATAGAGAGAGAAACTAGAGTATAAGATCTCGTTGGGCTTCTTTCTGCCTGGATGACTATATTTCCATACAAAACTAGAGCCGGCCATGAAAATAGATTCATATAGAAAGATATACGAGGCCTATTAAATAACAATGCATAATTGCTCGAATCGGTCAGTATAAGGTAATCTAATTTATCTGATCAAGAATAACATATGAAATCAAGAAAATAGATTGGGAGTTATTAATTATGGGTTTCATAATGGCTGACAACAGTCAAGCATAGGACGGGCAGGGTTAACTAGGTAGCAGCGTTCGATGATCCAGATTGATCGGATCTGGCCTGTCAAGCCTGTCAAATTGTGAAACAAGTATCGGACTATGGTTCAAGTAACACAATAGGAATTTATAATGATAGAGTCTAACGATACTCGACGATGGTCGGGGTAAGACTAGCGCGATGGGTGGTCATAGTGTCACTGGTCTAGAGCCCTCTACTGGGGTCAACCTAGTCCATAATGAGAACACTAGGACCTCCTGTTGGGTTTATAGAATCATATAAAGAGAGAGAAATAAAGAAAGAGAAACCAAGAGAGGAGAGAGGAAGAGAGAGGAGAGAGGAGAGAGAAAGAAGACTCTCTTCTTCTTTCTCAAAGGAGGGGCATCTCTCTCCTTTTCTTCTTGAATCAAGGGGGTGGCGCAACCACTAAGGTGGCCCAGCCTCGATGGCGATGACTGGCTTAGTGATGACCTTCAACTGTGGTCATCGCCGGTGGCGGCGACAACTGCAACGGTGACCGAAGAAAGAGAAGCTCGGGTCAGGTGCTGTGAGTCCACAAGGAGGAGATGGGAAGAGGGAGGCCCGGGTGGTGGGGTTGCCGGCATGGTGGCCATGGCCCATGTGGTGCGACAACGCCTTGCGGCGAGGCAGCCAGCAAAACCCAGAAGAAAAAGTTAAAATAGGGCACCCCTATTTCAAAAGGTAATCCGGTGATTCGCCAACCCAAATCACCAAGAATAGTGGCAATAAACCTAGAAAAAGAAGGAGAGGAAAGCAGTTTGAGTCCTACCTCAATTCGGCAAAAATTCTGCAAGATTTTTGGCAAGGAATCAAGAAGGATACTTGAAAGAAGAGCTTGGAAATCGGCGGCGATATCTCGAGTTTTCGTCAATGAAACACAAAGAGAGAGGAAGGAGGATTAAATAGGAAAATCTCAAAGTTCTAGATAATCTCGAATTGCTTTCGGGGAGTTTCTGACTCAGCAGGGATCGGAAGAGGCCCATCGGAGTCTTCTTCTCCACCTGGATCATGCCAGGTAGCATGGTCGGTCTGGGCCTAGCCACTCTGGGTCGGCCCATGAGCCTCTAAAATTTTTGGGTTATTATAACCTCAAAGGTTACCATTGATTCTAAAAAGGAATCACTTGCAAATTTATTCAAATTAAAAAAAAAACTACGTACAATCATAAGTATATCTCATAGTATACTATCTTCTATAACAACCAATTTCTTGTACAAATATCACATGTTGACATGTGAGTCAAAATCCTCCCTATCATAGTGACTCTCTTCTCCTGCATCCATCGAATGCAAGCAACAAAAAAAAGAGAGTTCAAAAGCTGGTCCATAAAGGAAGGAGCAGTCTTAAAGCTGTCCAAAACAGCAAAAGAGCTACCCTAAAGTTGACATCAGATTATAAAATCATATTTCGAAAGCGATACCCCTTTGATACAAAAGCTCCTCGAGGAGAGATCCGATTTTTAATACTATGAGGACCTGTGCAGGCATGTATTTGTCCTACATCGATTATTCATTGAATAGATCTTGGGTACTTATATAGGGCTAAGAAACCCAAGAAATACTTTTTGGATAGCCTTTTTGGATGAGGTATTGGATTGTTACAAATGGTATTGAGCGGACCTGACCCATAACCTATGTAGACTAAGGGATACCGCAACACTGATCCATTGGGGCTGACCATGGGCCTATCATGGTTATTGTGATTAGATTTATATGAATTTGAACTCTTAGCCTAACGAGGATGTCAGAGCTTAAATGGAGAAAGTATATGAGGACCAGTGCGGGCATATATTTAGTCCCACATCAATTATTCGTTGGATAGATCTTGAGTACTTATACAGGGTCAAGGAACCCAAATAATAC
The DNA here is from genome assembly GCA_025769935.1 of Phoenix roebelenii. NCBI lineage: Eukaryota > Viridiplantae > Streptophyta > Magnoliopsida > Arecales > Arecaceae > Phoenix > Phoenix roebelenii. Next base: position 9,217,226 of record JAOXJJ010000195.1, read on the forward strand.
ATTTCAACTAGTCTTTTTGGATAAGATCTTAGGTTATTACAAATAGTATCAAAGCGAATCCGGCCCATGACCCATGTGGACATTGTAGCAAGGGCTCAATGAGGCTGATAATAGGCCGATCGTGGTGCTTGTGATGATTAAATTTGAATGGATTTGGACCTCTAATCTGATAAGAGTGTTAGAACTTAAATGGAAAAGTATGTGAGGACTTATGCAGGCGTGTGTTTAGTTCCACATTGGTTATTTTGCTGGAAGGATCTTGGGTACTTAAACATAACTAAGAAATCCAAAAAATACTTGCTAGTTAGCTTTTTTGGATGAGGTTCTGGGTCGTGACAAATGATATTAGAGCAAATTCGACATATAGCCTATATAGATTAGGGGATACTGCAGTACAAATTTATAGAGGCCGACTACGGGCTGATCGTGGTGTTTATAATTAGATTTAAATAGATTTGAACTCTTAGCCTGACGAGAACGTTAGAGCATAAACACGGAGATATGTGCGGGCGTGTGTTTGGTCCTACATCAGTTATTCACTGGATAGATCTTGGGTACTGATATAGAACTAAGAAACCTAAGATATATCTTTCGGTTGCCTTTTTGGGTGAGGGCTTGAGTAATTTAAATGCAACCTAAATGCCATATCAGAAAAAAATTAAAAAATAACCAAACTAGCCTTAAGTAATGTAACATCCATCTAAGGAGGAGAACAACCATGAGTCACCATTGGTTTGGAGCTTGATCTTAATAAATCATCAAAAGTTATATGCCAAGAAAAAAGTAATTTAGATCTCTCAAGCAAGTGTGGATGCTTTTAAAATTTTCTACTGCAGAAAATTAGTATCAAGATTTTTGTCATTTGAGCCAGCCTATTCGTGGTCCAAGCCATTTCATAAAACCGTAACTAATGCACCCTCTAAAAAGAAGAGTTCTCACGTTCATACTTGTTTGGATCATTTTGATGATAGGTTGCCAGAGCTATCATAATTCTATATGTGGACATAGGAATCTTCATCCACAACGACAATGTCAATAAATCATATCTACGATATTGGATAAGTAAAACTCAGAATCAGCAAATGATACACCGACATCCCCGATCTCTGACATAGTGGGCAGAGAAGGAATAACAAAACCTAATCAAGAAGGACGCTCGTTGCTAAATGCTAGTCATAAATTAAGAATGCTCGTCCCCGGATGCTAGTTAGGAAGGAAGCTTGTTGTTGATCATTTGTTAGGAAGGAACACTCATGGTGGGGTGGCGAAGCAAGAAAGAAACCCTAGCCACTCAATCTCGAAGAGAAAAAAACCCTAAAGACAAAAGACTTCGAAGAGATTGAAGAGTTGGAAAAATGAAAGAGGAGGTCTATTTTTTGATAGGGATAATTTTGACTTTTACAATAAATAAGTGGTTTCACTAATGTTGTTAATTTAATCGGGTGTAACTGTAGGTTTTACAAAATATGAGGGGTAAGTGTAATAAACCTAAACCTTAGGAAGGAGTTTTGTAAGGTTATTTTTGTCAATTTAATTTTTTTTGATGTGGCATTACTCAATTGAGTTAGAAGCAAAAGGTCCTGATCTATGACACCGAGCAAAGGCAGTTTCAGCTAAATCGGGAGATAGAGATGCATGGTAATTCGAATCCACCGAATCAAAGGTTGAATCATTCGCCGAAGCAAGGGATTTTTCTTTTTCAACGAGTCCCAGGCATGGATAATAAGAGTCGTCCGTTTAATCAGATGCGACTAAAAGGCAAGCTTGAAATCACCGACCTTTAGCTTCGGGTCCAGAACCTTTGTTTCCTTTGTTGCGTACTAAGGCACGTGAGCTTTTTTCAACCTTTGATAGGACAATCATCTGACTCTTTTTTAGCGAGAGAACACACTTTCTTTCTGCAGGACGAGGACTCAGAAATAAACCTCAGAGGGGTAAGTATAAGTTTTTCATACTATTAGGTGTATATAAATATACCCCCAATCTCAAGAAGATATTTGTAATTTACTCAAGAAAAGAAATCGAAGAGAAGTAATTTCCTCTTTCTCGTTCGTGGGCAGGAGGACTTATTTTTTACTATTCTAAGACAGAACTTTCTTGCCACTCTTACTACTACTTGAATCTTTCTTTTCTAACCAACCAATGTTGAAGTTTTAGATCCAAACCATTCCACCTGCTATATGTACTGGTATTACCCTATAAAGCAAAGTCAGACAATGGAGAAAGATATGGAATTGATAGGAACCATAGCCAAGTGGCTAAGGCAGAATCCGACCAGTTCTTACAACGCCATTCTATCCATCTTTTTGTTATATTTTAAATGGATAGAACGGCAAAAATATGAGAATTTATAAAGTTAAGAGTTGCATATATATATATATATATATATAGGGATGGAAACAAGTTTTTCTAATTCTAGTTTCATTCATATTTCTATTTTGGGGTTCCTAACGAGCTCGCTATGCTTTCACAACTTAGCGACTCCACCAAAAAAATTGGATTCAAGCCAATAAATAAATAAATAAATATTACTATATATAAATTAGTATTTTTGTATACTTTTATATATTTATATATAGATATATTACTAACTATAAATAAATATATATAGTAATTACTGGGCACGCTTCACTCCGGCCTATCCGACGAAGTTTCTCTTGTAGACAGCTTCATTTATACTAAAAGATCTTGTTTGTCAAACTATATCCCCGGTATATTCATCATTCGAAAAACAATTCCATCTGCGGGTACTTAATGCTTATCCATTGGAAGGCATAACATACTCCCTGTGAGATAGGGGTGCCGATAAAAAAAACTATTGAGTTGGGGATATAATAACTATGGCAGGAGTTTACCTTTCTCTGTCAATATAATTCTCTGGAGCTCTATGAACCGACAGTTTATTCAAAAGAGTTAGATTCATAAGTTCCCATGGTTGCCATGTAGAGATGAATCATAATAGCTTTTCACTCCACCTTTGTTAGGGATGGAGCTCCCTATAATGATATACTTGTACACCTGCTATTCACACACACACATACTGTATATAATGCCAAAGGGCTTTGAGCCAGCTACAAGAAGGCAGCCTCCAAAACTTTGAGCCTTTATCCTGCTAAAAACCTCGATGTTGAAGGGAGAAAAAGTAGCTGCCTCCTTCCGAAATTTCCTCGAGACCCCCACCGTACCCAATGCAGGGGGAAAAAGATGCAAAAAAATCAGTTTTATCTTTTATTAAAAGAAAACGAAACTTTATCATATGCATTTAGAAAAAAATTGGAGGTCTTCCTGATATCACTTATGGAAGGGATAGAAAGATCCGATCAAGATTATCTAATAAATTTTCCTTTTAAAAAAGCAACACGTGTATCATAGACGACAAGATCTACTAAAATTATTTTTGAAGGAGAACCATCCATTTATAAAGGACTTTGCTTTCCTCCGCCAACCTAACAACAGCACCTTATAAGTATTAAAATAAATGATGCGCCCCGCTTAAAACGCACGAGAGACCCAACCTCTTGGCATGACCTACACCCAGAAATATATTTAGGATATGGACTCAGAAGCTTTATAGGTTAACGGTATGCTTTTAGGCTTTGCGAGTGAAAACCCGAAACAGGTAATTGAATATTTCAGATTGGATCCCATTCAGAGCCAATCGTGCACGACAGTACCAAGAAAATTTCAATCCTTAAATTTCTTCCAGTCCTGTCCCAACATAGGTATTCGAATGGGGTTTCAGTCCAGTTTCCAAATTGTATCATGCTTCTAATCTGACCTGCATGCAGCAATATATCCCAGTATGATGGCTGAGGCCTACCTCATGATTTCAGATCCTCAAACATGTAGAGCACAACGAAAAAGACAGTCGAGCAGCTTCAGAGTCTAAAATAAGCAGTAGAATAGTAAACCACATGGTAAGATTACCTAAAAATAATAGCCGAGAGGGTTTGAAGAAGGATCAGGCCCTGTGAATAGAGCAAGGGCAGGTTTTCTTAAAATCTTGGTTGTTCTTTTATCAAATATTACAGCAGAAGAAAAACTGAAAAATTACAGCCACAAGAATCAAAACTAATTCCATCATTAGAAGGATCACAGCTAGTTAATTACAAATTCCCATAAAAGGCCGCATCATGGCCGGGCGGGACAAAAGAAAGAAAGAAAGAGACCGCTGCCTCTTTCAACTAGCCATAGACCTAATTACATATACACTGCACAATAACCATGTATATCATCTATTATCATAGCCCAATCCATCTCACGACAAGTTGCCATCTTCTGACTGATTTCCATACTCATTAAACTTCAGACTCTTTGGTAGGTCACCATCCTTCTCACCGACACTGTTTTCCTCATGACTGGTTGTCATAGAATTGCCACCTTCATCCGCAACCCCTTCCCTCAAGGGATATAACTCTATCAAAGACATGCTACTCGCAATACCATCAATATCCGGAGTTCCGTTACAAAGACAAGAACCACTAGAAGCCACAACTGCGCCAAGCTTGTTTACCTTTGAAATACAAAGCATATAAAATAAGTCAGTAATGACTTGAAAACCACTATTATTCCCAACTAAAATAATTAGGTATTATTACCAGAAAATAAAGTAAATATGTATATAAACATGGAGGGCAAGTGGACTTTCACATAAACTCACATGGTTGCAAGAAAAGTTCTCATTCACACTGCTGAAGACCACAGGCAACACACTCATTAACTGTGGGGTGGCTGGTGTCGGTGCCGAGGCCATAAGCATCCGAAGTGTTTCCCTGGCACTCTTCTCCACCAGTGATTCAGTTTCTGGCATAAGAGGATTTACAATTGGAAGCAGAGGTGGAATGGCTGATGGTATGGCAGGTGCAGCACTAACAAGATAGCCTTGGCCAGAGGAGCAAACATCAATTACTGGAATGTGTACAATAGGATCAGACATGAATGGTGTGAAAGTCGGAATTTGTTGCGAGTTCGGCAAGGCAACAAGGGAAGAGACAGGAAGTGGGAAGCGAACAAGTGGATCCAAGAAAGGAGCTGGGAAGTTCGTCGAGGGAAGCTCAACAGCATCTATAGACATTTTTGTTTGAACCAATGAAACTGGGGGTCCAGCAGCAGGCAACAATGAAGACAAAGGTGGCAGAGGTAGAGACTCGGTAGATACAGATGGCAGATGTGGTGGGGTTACTGTATACTGTAGTGAAGAGGGGCAGGGAGGGCACCAGCAGTAATAAGGTGTGAACAGAGAGCTCGGAGTAGGAACCTGAGAAGGAGGAAAATAGATTGATAAAGGATTAAATGATGAGAGAGGGGAGGCTAAACAAGACACATCAGGCAAGGAGCAAGGAACACAACTACAGCTTCCATTATCACTGGAAATGTTATCTTCACATTGTCTGGTAAATACGACATTGGTTGTACATGTGGGCAGTGAAGTAATTTCTTGGTTGTTGATAGTCGACAAGCTGCTGAGATGGCTCTCTCCACGCCGCTTGAGTTTCTCTCTCGCCCCACTTTTTATAGAAGACAAGATTCTTGGCATCCCATCCTTGAAAGTGTTTGATCTTGGACTAAGACTGCCTTGATGAAAAGGATGCATCTTTGCCATATGAGCTGTTGTTGGACGGAAGCGGAAAGACTTGGAAACCATAGATGAGGATTGGGAGTCAGACTCAAGTGTACTGGCAGTACTCAGCAAACTCTTTGATGAAGCACTTGAATTAGCTTCTGCAATGTTTGACGATCCAATAAGATATGCCCGAAGATGAGTTGCAAAAGAATTAAGGCGAGACTCAGATATTCCGGTTAAATGGGATAAAGTGGGTTTCCCTCTTAGAAGGTCTTTCATCTGCAGCATGGAATAAGACAAAACATGAGAATATCCCAAAAGACAACATTACAGAAAGGTAGTCATATACACCCCTCCATGGACATAAACCAATAAACAACAGAGTTAGAGACAATCAATGGACTGACATTATTACAAGCAATCTTTAATGATTTCATCCTGAAACAACAGGAAGTCACATAAACCTACCAATCAGAACAGAACAAACCAACAGATATTTTTACCTCAAACAGAATGTTTAAAATGCTGCATTATGTCAAGGGGTTTTAACATATGCAAAATACCCAGGACCCAGATCATGGAACAAACCTTTGCAAGCAACTCCTTCCCATAGATCTCTGACTTCTCCGAGCACCAATAGTACAAGACCTGAGACCCTGGGAGCTTTACGAGAAAGGACCGACTAGAACTATCAGCTGATATATATTCAATTAACACATCTGAGCTGTCCAAGTCATTGCTCACTACAGCCAGCCTCTCAACACAACCATCATCCCCAATGAACGAGATGCGCATTTTAGATGAAGGCAGGAGCGTAAGATTCAGATGTCCCCTGTGTAGAAAAGAGACAAATTAGAGCTTAGAAGCTTTTAACAAGAAGATATATAGTCCAACGGGTTACTAAATTAATAGTGTAAAAAAAAGTAAATAGTGTTGGACAGCCATTCCAATAAAAATTGTCAAAACCTAAACCCAGCCAGTTGTAAGAATAATAGTAATAATGAGGATGAAACAAAACATAAAAATTGTCGAAACCAAAACCCAGTCACTTGTAAGAATAATAGTAATAATGAGGATGAAATAAAACATAAAATTCTCTTATACCCAGATGGAAGAGGCAAAAGAAAATTCTCAATCACTTGCGCAAACAAGTGCCTTGATAGATTGAGGATTATGATCAAACTCAATATCTCGCCTAAGGCAGTATTCTAACATTGCTGTACTATTGTCTCGAAAAGCAGGTTCAATAGCACAAATAACATAAATGCTGTAAAGAAAAAAAAAAATCAAGTGTAGCGACCAAAAAAGATATTCTGAAGCTTTAGGACAACATTAGATACAATCTCTAGCAGAAATTTATCACTAAAATATATCATCAACTTTTAATATGCCATTACCAGAGAAAGAATGCGTGTATCAGCAGTTCATGTCAGGACCATTATCATTTTAAATTGTCAATCACTATAAATACTCCAGCTTGTAAATGCTGAACCAAATTAGCCATTTGGACAGGAAAAGAAACCAATTAGAAAATTAGTATGTCTGAATTCAGGATTCATGAAGATAAGAGAAAACCTTGTGCAAGGAATGAGTGTTTTCAATATTACCTTAAATCAAAGGCATAGCAGAATCAACATTACTCTAGTAACTACAGGTAACATAATAAGTAGTAGAGAGGTCTGGTAGGAAAGTTCACCCAGGAATGATACAACTATATATAACTCCGAATCAAGTCATATGTAAGATTTTGGATACTCGAATTATATTCTGTAAACAGATTTGAGTATAAAATATTTCCATAGACAAATCCAATCACAAGAACTTTTCTTGTCAAAAAAAGTTCTTCCTGGCTCTGGCAGTAAACATTTATGGTTTACCATCCAATAGCTTCGAATCACTAAAAAAACTTCGAATCCAAGAAAAAAAAAAGAATGAAAGAAACAGTACATGAATTCGAAACAAGGAGAGGAGGAAAGGGTGGTGGGAGGTCATTGAATTAGAAAGACTTGAATGACACAAATAACTTAACAAACCAATGAACTAAATAATCTAATGAAAATTATGAAAACAGTAACTTCAAAACTTGCAGAGTCACCCTCAGAACTCAGCAAAAATTGATACCCACTCTTCCTTGGGGGTTAAGCAACCAACGAACCATTTGCCAAATTAAAATTCATCAATCAAATAACAAAGTAATATTAGATTACAAACTGAACAATACAGACATAATTGGACTTGATTAATCAGCCTGACATCCGAATAAAAGGCCAATAAAGGAATTGTGAGAAAGACATGGTAGTAAAGAGGCATGATACATTTACAAACTACCAAATAATGGAAAGCGTGGTACTTGGACCAAATGAAAACATGGGAACTGGCAATAAAAAAGGAATCCCAATCAAATATGATAATTACATATTAATTATATGTAGCAATATAAAGACTGATGACATAAGGCTAATGCTAATGTCGAATTGAAAGCCACTAAATAATGTCTCTTCCAACATGAAAAAAACTCACTGAACGACATGGAAAGAAAATAGAAGTCATCCTCCAAGAAATATCATTTATTTCTTATGTAACAAAATAAGCTAGATAGCCTTCTGTATAAAAGGGATGGACTGATTAATTTGAATATAAGGATGCAAGATTAGGATTTCAAAGAAAATAATACACAAATTCAAGTTAAAATTGCATGATAACAAAACCAACAAGAAATAGCATGCATCCATGCATCTGTTAGTTAAACTTCTTTACATATACCATACCCTTATTTCATTCTGTTTTAAGAAATTTTTAGCAACCGTAACAAAAATCCATCAGCAAAAAATTGAACAAATTGAGAATAACCCAAACAGCTACAACAGTCCAACCAAGAGAAGCTGGCATTTATTCACAACAGGTCGCATTCTGCAACATATAACTCATCACAGAAAAATAAAGCTTAAGCACATTTGGAAGTTATTTCACATAAATAAATGAGATTATCAACCATGTAAAAGATAAAAGGGGGGGAAAAGGCGACAATAGAAAAAAATGTTAAGATACACCAATCCAACTGAAACAACATATGCATGAAACAAAATGACATAGGTCTCTGAGCCTACCTTAAAGCTACACAGTTTAAGCTTCTAAATAAATTCTTATATTTACAAGATATTATAAAGGTTTATCCCATCTAAACTATGATGAGATGGGGATAGGAATCATCATGCAAAGCAATATACCACAGAGCCATGAAAGAAACTACCTTCTTTTCCTCATAAATCAGAGATCTTAACAGAACATCACACACGCCCACTTTTACCTACAAATCAAAAGACATATTTATTTGGAAGGATGAACAGTGTCATCACTAATAAGCTGAAACATAGAATCCTGCAATCATTTGTAAAGGACAACAAATACAGGATACATTTTCCAGCCATTCACAGTAATTATGAACTAAAACTTGGTGAAAAAAGTTTCAACTGAATATTGCACCCTTATCAATAAGCTAGCTATAAGTAAAGCCCATAACTCTTCTCATGCTAAAAGTCACAATAAATAGAGAGATCCATTGCTCTTAAAAGAATTATAATAGCAAATAAATTTCTGGAACATCTCATCACATCAATTCTTTATTTTCTAGGTAAGAATCAGAAGGGCATAACATATAAAAATATAGAACACTTGAACTGTTACCAGTCATTCATATAACTGATCTTCATCAATATAGCAGTTGCAAAGGCCAGTTACATCTTAAGTTTTCGTTGCATCAATCTGATAAGTCTCATTTAATATAGTTCCAGATCAAAACCGATAAAATGAAGACCTCATTCTAAAGCAAATAATCTCTATGCATCAAAGAAACATCATTTTCATTGTTATCTGCAAGAGCCATTTGATCCCTCAAAGAATAAATATATCAAACATTTTGGAAATAAACCACTTAAGAGATCATTACTGCGGGGAAACTAAAAATCAACATGTTCAACAATGCTATTTTTATCTTTTACTAGGGCTGAGCTATATTCTGAAGGTGTACAAGGATTTAATTTCCACTCTCAACTACACACCAACTTTTCTAGCCGCCAAGCAATACATGGGGTTATCCATGTAACACAAGCTATCATGACTATGTCGAAAAATAATGCAAGAGATATTGCACGATCCAAAATGCAAGCACAAGTGTATGTAATATAATATAGGATAATTTGATGCTAACAATAACTCTTTCATGGCCCCTTTTGCAATGACAGAAAATCATTCTAAATAGCTCCTTAAAAATTAAGTGACTCAAGGTTAAGAGTGAATTTAAGCAGAACTTGAGTTAGAGTACTTCATCAAGCAAAGCTAAATGAAACCTGCACATAAAAAAATACACAGCGAAAATTGATAAAGGTATGACCTAATCAGATCTTTTCCTACTTAGACATCATATTAGCACTCATTGGCATGATTGATTAGAAAAAGTGTTCACCAAGTAAAATGTCAATATCAACAGGTTATTAGTTCTTATCAAGACTAGCTGGTATTGCAAAGCGTACGAAGAGGGATGAACGAGAGGGGAATCTCAACTCTTCAGCTAAAGATTAGCTACACTTTGTGAGTTGCCATTAGCTAGCCCTCCTATGGACCCCTCTTGGTGCTTACTTCTCTTGCTTGTGTCTAACACTTTAGATGAATCTTGAAGGTTGCCCTATGCTTTCAAAGTAACCAAGGCACCACATATTTTCAAATAAACAGTGATATCCCTTGGTACCCTTGTGGATCACGTCATATTGTCTGAAAGAAACTTTTCACATCCCATCATGGTTTGTTAAACTTCTTTCACTTCCTTCAAGAATTGCATTGTCGTAAATTCTATGAGACTAAATCCATGGCCCAAAAATCGGAGGATGGTAATTCAAATATTAGCATATACACACATATATCCACATTAGCATATCACATACATACATATATGCATGCATGCATACATGCATATATGCATAGGTATATGTATGTGTCCGCATATAACCCATATGTATGTGTATGTGCATATACTAGTGTTCATGCAACAACAATTACATACTTGGTCCAAACTTACTCTTGTGGTACACCACCTTCAAACGACATGTAATAATAAATAGAATTATATACATATGTATACATATCCATAAGCATACATATGCATATTTATTTACATGTATGCATTTGTATATGTAGATGTATGTATATGCATGTAGATATATGTAACACGCGTGTATGTATGTATGTATGTACACATACATACACATGTTTATATATATAGATACATATACTCAATATGTATGTGTATGTGCATAAACTAGGTATGTAACAACAATAACGTACTTGCTCCAAACTTATTCTTGTGGTAAACCACCTTCAAGCACCATGCATTAATAAATAGAAAAAATATAATATATATATATATATATACACCCAATATGCATGTGTATGTGCATGTACTAGTGTTTGTGTAACAGCGATAACATACTCGGTCCAAACTTATTCTTGTGGTACACCACCTTCAAGCACCATGTAATAATAAATCGAAAGCAAATGTGACAAAGAATTAAGAATTATATCAGATTCTGAGTTAAAAAGTAAGTTTACATGTATGTTTGAGGGCAGTGATGCCCAAGAGCATATATCATGGGATTCTTTCCTTTTCTACACATAGGAATGCATTGAACCTGCACTTGAAAAATTTAGTCCATCAAAAATATGAATGCTACCATAGATCTCAAACTATGTGAAATTTGCCTCTTCCTCAAATCTGAACTAGAAATTTTTCTCTAGAAAATTTAAACTTTTCAAATGGTAAGCTATAACTGTCACTAATAATTCCGATATAATGTCACTAGAAAGATTAGAAAAATGTCCCACTCAATTATCAATTTTAAGTTGAACTGTAAAATGACGCATAGCAAGTATGCCACATAGATTCGATCATTTTTAGGCTTGAAACTAAGAAATTACTAAAAATAAACTAGATCAAAAAATATTACTTTTACATCTATTTTTCAAGCATTAAATAGAGCATTAAACGATGGGCAGCATAAAACAATACAAAGAACTGACCTGCATGGTAACATTAATAAAAACACCACAAGAGAAGGCAAAATAAATGAAGTAATACAAACATAAAAATATCTAAAATAGTTTTATGCATTGAATAGAGAATAAATTACCAATATGCTGCCATTAGTCTGTAAATTCTTTGTAAACATTTTGCAGACATTCATTCATGTAAAGCATTTTTCGCCATCCAGCAGTCAATTATTTATGTTTATTTCATGCATGTAATAAAATGTCCTATCCCTATGTACACATTATGTGGCTAACCACAGGAACTAACTGATGAATAAAAACTAGATGAACAAAAAAAGAAGAAAAAGAAAAAGCAGTAGACACATTTTGCTACAGTGGTTAAGAAGTTCTTCATGAGATCATAAATCATGCAAATTAGTTTTAAACAACAGAATACTGAGCTAAACAGCTAAACAAGTCATTATGACAGAGTAACTGAAAAATATATAGCCTAGACAGTCACATGCCAAACACCCAGACACACAATTATATGCATGAGATTTGAGATGATTGAAACCAAGTAATGCCGATTACCTAGTTGCAGCCGGGCACAGAAGGTTCCCCTGTTTGTTAACCTTTCCTACACGAATAGAAACCAGAGGAGCGCACAAGCACCTTGCCAGCAATCCAACTTCTGAAGCTTCAAAATGCTGGTCAGCATCAACATGTAAATAGTCAATAAAAAATGGGCAAACTAAACAAACAAGCCAAAAAAAGAGTAAAGCGTATTCAGTAAAACATATAACAAATATTCCCAGGTAGATACAAAGTATGACCTGGCAGAGTCTAAAGGAGAAAACAAAGGGGAAAAAAGTGATGTGTAGATATTGCTCATCTGCATGATGAAGCAAATAACAAGTCCTCTCATAATTTGCATATTTCAGATAGTAAATATGATATGTCAAGTCAAAAATCAAAACTATAACCAACTTAAAACAATATGCATGAGCAGTCCTCAAATATGAATTCCAGGATAAAATTGCTGACTCTAAACTAAAGCTTAATAAAATGAGCGACTCTAAACTAAAGCTTAATAACATGTCCATCAAAAACCATCATAACAAAATGTTTTTAAACAAACCAAGACATCACTAAAACACAGCAACATGTTTAAGACTTTTAAAATACCTAAAAAATAATCTAGATCGAGTACCTTAGACAACCTTTTTCCTTCCGTATCCTGTATATGACTAGACGAAGTTCCCAAAATATTGAATACAATCCATTAACTTCTAACATATTTGGAGAGATCAATATGATAAGATACTAAAATTGAGGAAACGGAATGAGTCAATTCTTTGGCAAAGAAAGAAGATGTGCACAAAGGAAAGCCACAGCAAGATATTAAGACCACTGCATCTAAGGTGGCTTGTTCAGGGAAAATCGCGGACCAAGACAATAAATGATCTATGGGAATTCTAGGTGGCACGAGAGAAACCATGTAAATTCATACAGACCTGGCTTAGCTGTGTAATCAGCCGGTCTTCTGCAGCGCCGGTCGAGACGTTGAGCTTCAGCAGGGGCCTGAGCCTCTCATCGGCACGGCAGGCACCAAGAACCTGGAGATCCAGCGCCCGGAGCCACTGCAGCACCCCGCTCTCCACATCACTCCGCCAAAGAAAGAGATCCCCGTCCGATTCACCTCGGAGAACATCACTCAGCCTCTCGGCGAGACCACCAGCGGTTCTCGTTGTACCCTGGGGTCGGGACGATCCCGACCCATCGATTTCCCTGAATTCCTCGGAGGCGTCGCCACCAAGGGGCCGATCCGAACTCTCGGCCTTCTCGTCGTTTCCGAAACCCTCCTTCCGTGGAGAAACCATCGCCGACTGGGGCCACTGATGCAAGAAACCCAAGCCTAGCTTCCACTGATGCAAGAAACCCTAGCCCAGCTTCCACTGATGCAAGAAACCCTAGCCCAGCTTCCACTGATGCAAGAAACCCTATCCTAGCTTCCACTGATGCAAGGAAAAACACCGATTGGGGCCAGAAAACCAACGAGATTCTTGGAGACCACCAAAAGCGGATCTTGGCCTTCGCCTTTGGGGGTAGGAGAGGGGTCTCGGACGGAGCCGCTAGGGAAAGAGCCGGGGAGACGACAAAATCTGAGGCTGCCCTCCTTCGGCCATCGGATTTGAGCAAATTATAAATTAGGCTTTATGTCGGATCCAGTCCAGGCCGCCTCATCCACCACTTGCCTGGTGGACCCCTCGTCTTGGATCGTGAGCCACGCCAACCAGCAGCCAGCAATCCACGTCATCACCACCGCTTTCTGGTTCTGGCCCGGGGCCCACATGAACTTGTAATGAACGTAGTAGCCGGTCATACGGACCATCGTTAAATAGGATGCACGGGAGGACATGACGCTGTCTCTCTTCTTCTTCCTTTTTTTCTTTTCTTTTCTTTTCTTTTCTTTTTTAGGACTAATCATTGATATAAACCTGAGTATAACCAGCCAAATCATGAAAAAATAGTAATAGCAAAAAAAAAGGAAAATCTAATGCAGACGTTCACAGAAAATCTAACATAAATACAACCAGCTAGATCACCGAAAAATAATAACAGCAAAGAGAAGGAACATCTGATGCAGACGTCCATAAAAAATCTCCGAAGTGCCGGGCGACAAAAGAGGCGACCCAGTCTGCGGCCTTGTTCGTCTTCCTAAACACGTGAGCTGCCTGAAAGCTGTCCATCAACTGAGCCATCCTATGAGTCTCCTGAATAAGGGGAGGATCATCACCATACCTGTCCGCCCCCCGGATGCAGTCGATCCCCACCGATGAGTCCCCCTCGAGGTACACCTGCTCGACATTAAGCACCTACCTGGCATAGGATAGACCCTTCCAGGCAGCCCACAACTCTGCCCCAACTATTGTAAGCCCTGGTGTACGCTGCCCTCCTGTAGCAAGCATCCTACCACAGTGGTCCCTGATCACAAATCCAACCCCTCCAGTCATACCATCCACTGACCTACTGCCATCGAAATTTACTTTGGGATAGCCAAGGGGTGGGGGTACCTAAGAAACAAGGACAAATCGGGGCGCTGAAACAATGTGAAGAGTACCCCAGGTGTCCCTAGCCATCCCAGAAGAAAACACAGCGGCAGCCGCAATAACCTCCCTCACATGTCGCGATGCTCTATCCACCACCATCTTCGGAGACGACCACCTCCCTTCGAACAGGCCGGCGTTCCTGTCCAGCCAAATGTGGTAGGATAGGTACACCATAAGAATCACATTCACAACAGATCTAGGGCTCCGCATGGAGTCTCTTAGCACCTGCGTCAGGTCCAGCGCTAAAACCACCGAGTCAGGTAGTGGGACTGGTGACCTCCGCCATATCTCTCGGGCCCTAGGGCACTGCAAAAGAACATGCTCGGTGGTCTCCTCGATATCACCACATGCCTCACAACACTAAGAGACCCGCATGCTACACCGGACTAGCAAACTCATGGTCGGAAGGCAGCCCCAAGCCACCTTCCAGATGAAGAGTGCCACTCGAGGATGAATCCGTAGCCTCCATATCCAACCACCCGCAATCTGTCGAACTGGCTCCCTGCTGAACAAGGCATGAAGATCTTTAGCCCGTACCCGCGACCGTCCCATTGGCATCCAAACTAACCTGTCAGACTCCCCTCAGTAGGGACTGGCAGGGTCAAAACCAACTTCGCCAACTGCTTCCCAAAAGCCTTCCGAATCAACTCCACCCTCCAACGGCCCCCCTCTGAATCCAGTAAATCGCTGACCCTACAACCTGCTAATCTCGCCGAGTCCATCATGACCAGCATGCGACAAATAGGCCACTCGGTCACCCAGCTGTCCTCCATCACATCTATAGAACGACCATCACCAATGACCCATCTGATCTTCGGAAGCACCACCATAGCCCTAGCACACATCTCCCTCCAGATTGGAGAGTGGTGATGACCAGCTTGCACCCTAGGTACCAAAGCTCCATACTTAGCTCTTATCAGCGAGGACCACATACTCTCAAGCTCAAGCACAAATCTAACTGCATGCCTCGCCGCTAATGCCTCCCGCCTCGCCACCAAAGACTGCACCCCCAAGCCTCCATCGCTGATCGGCTGACACACAACCTTCTAAGCCACCAGGTGGATGCTGCCTCTACCACTACTCCCCTAGATAAAATTCCTGAAAAGCTGCTCAAGGGACCTCAGGACTGCCACTGGGATAACGGCGTTGGACAGTAGATAGATAGGAATTGAAGTGAAAACTAAGCGAATCAGAGTGATCCTGCCCATCATAGAAGTGTGTGTATTTGCCAACCCTCTAATCTGCGTCTGATGCTGAGCTCAAGGGAGGTGCAATCCCTAGTCTGCAGCCGTCGGCCACATAGTGGGATCCCCAGGTATGTCATCATACCCACCTGCTCACCCACCCCAAAATCTCCAGTATAGAGTGTTTCAGCGCTAATCTAGTCTTCGGGCTGAACATAATAGCTGATTTGGTCAAATTGACCCGCTGACCCGACACAGCGCAGTAATCCCGAAGAATCTGACCTATAACCCGGGCCACCTGCCGAGACGACCTGACTAAAAGCAAACAATCATCAGCGAAGAGCAAGTGAGAAATCGTAGAAGCCCCCGCCACCGGTCTGTAAACCTCGAACTCCTGACTGGCCACTGCCTGCCGAAGAGATCTAGAAAGTGCATCCGCACAAATAATAAACAGTAATGAAGAAATGGGACATCCCTGACGCAACCCCCCTAACGACACAAAAAAGCGGGATGGCATGTCATTCACCAGAATAGCAAAAAAAGGAGCACGAATGCAGCCCATGGCCCACCTGATCCATGTCTCATGAAACCCATACCCCCACAAAGACTGCTGAACAAAGTCCCATCTTATCCTATTGGAGGCCCTCTCCATGTCAAGCTTGATCCCCATCAAGCTTCTCCTTATCGGAGCCCTACCGAGATCAAACATAAACTCATAGGCAATGAGTACATTGTTAGATATACTCCGCCCCTCTAAGAAAGCTCCTTGCTCTAGACTAATAAGCCTACGAAGAACATCCCTCAACCTGATAGTAAGAATCTTCGTCGTAACCTTGTACAAAATCGTACAAAGGCTAATCAGACGAAAATGACTCGGCTCCATAGCGTCCCGCCGCTTCGGTATCAAGGTGATGAAGGTCCTCTGCCAATCAGTCGCCATCACTGTCGTGCTGAAAAACTGTTGTATGGCCTCTATCACATCTCGTCCAACTATCATCCAATATCTCCGAAAGAACACAGATGGAAAACCATCCGGCCTTGGAGCCTTGTCCCCCCAAGGGACCACACCGCCTCCCTAATCTCCCTCTCCGATACCGACATGATCAATGCTGTAGTCTCCTCCTTTGAAACCCCAACCACTGGCGACAGAATATCTGCTAGGCTCACACCCGTAGTCTATTCTGTCCATCTGGCCCTAAAGAAACTCACCATAATCCTCTGGATCATACTTGGATCATCTGACTGCTGCCCATCCTCACCCCTGATAACTCTAATCCTGTTCTGATGCCTCCTGATCATTATCGTCTGGTGGAAAAATTTGGTATTTCTATCCCCCTCCATGATCTATTGTACCCTTGTGTCTTCAATAGTGATCTGAGCTCCCCCACCTCCTCATCCAAAAGACCCCCCCTCGAGTCTCCTGAGCCTGCAAACCTGGCAATGGCCACCTCTGACTCCTCAATCCTCCTGAAAATGTCTCCCACCTCTTCTAGATTCCACCTCCTCAGCCGCCTCCTTGTCAACTCCAATCTACGGGACACCCGATACATAGCATTACCCCTAACTGGTATGCTCCATGCCTCCCTCACTATCTCCCGTGAACGCAGATAACAAAGCCACAGCTTCTCAAATCTGAAGGGGAGATGCACTGGGATATATGCATTTGTACTCAACAATAAAGGACTATGATCGGACGCAATCCTGAGTAAGTGACTCGCACGATGATCCGAAAAACTCTGGACCCACCTAGCTGTCGCACAGGCTCTGTCAAGTCTCTTCCAAACTCTGGATTTGGAAAACTCTGGACCCACCCAGTTGTTGCATAGGCTCTGTCAACTCTGGACATGACGTTGTCTCACCGTTGCCATGACTACACTAGAAATTGTAATTCTTTTATTCCTATTCAAATAAAAACAAGATATCTGGGATTGCTGCAGAAAATTTTTTTGGCTAACTAGACATGTTGGATGCTATTGGTGCCGAATTTTTTTTGGCTTATGATGATATTTTGTATAGCACATTATTGAAAAAATATTAGACATCTTGACTTCAGACTAGACTGACCTCAACAATCTCAGTACAGACTAAGGAAGACAACTTCGGCCCAGCCGAAGAGCCAACTAATCGAGGTGGGCGACTTCATCTTTGATCAAAGAGCCAACCAACACACGCCAATAAGGACTGATAATCCTAACAATCGGTCGTTGTGACAATGACTAGCCATTGTGATAGCTCTGCATTCGGTGCACGGTCAATACTCTATACCGCCCACGCCATAGTCATACTCCCAGTCGTTGTCTGGCGACTGATGTACACGAGTCGACTCATGTAAACGACAAAAGAGACTCCCCTATATAAAGAGGTGATTCGAGAGGTCTCATGTACGCAACACAATGCAAGGCAATGCTATTTACTTATAGAGAATTACGCTCTGTTAAAACTCTCCCTTCTACATTGTTGCTTCTCTGTTTTGATTTAGGCATCGGAGGGTCTTCCGCTAAAAATTTTCTGACAAGTGGACTTTTTGTAGGCCATCCTCGGAGGAGATCCACTTTTTCATATCTTGACCTTAGGGTTAGCCGAGCTGCACTTCGACCTTGGTCCAGAATTCAGCGGCAACAGATTAACGCTAGAGGAAGGGTCTACCACCAGTCACATTAATATCAATCGAATGGAGAGATTAATGACATGAGATCACGAGGAGCCCGCGGTGCATAGCATACTTCGCAACACCGCGCTTCGACCTTCCAAGAGTCATTGCAGAGCTTGAAACCTGCTCCATCGGAGCAACCCGCCATGCCTGTGGGCCATGAGTAGTTCAACCTAATTCAACAGGTGTAAGCACTAACTGTATCGGTCCAGGGCCTATAGCAGGTAGTGGCATGGTCGAAACCGATCCAGCCAAAATTCAATCAGCCCAATTACCACTCCGAGTCGCCAGCGCACCAATGCGCCTGGTCAACCACCATTCTCGGGGCCAGAATCCCAAGCAGTCTCACTAAAGTCGACACACCTAGCGAAGCAATCCTGGTCAAAACAACATTCTTTGAGCCCCCACTCTGGCGAAGACTTCACTCCGAGCCTCTCGCCTTGTCGCCATGTGGAGCCCCCAACCCAGCGGGACGCTGACCTCAATAGAAGAATCTAGGGGATGGGCTGACAAATTCAGGCCCTCAGAGGATAGGCTTCGAGGGCGAACAATGACTTCACCTCTCCTCAAAGCCTTCTTCACTAGGCAAATCATGAAGGAATCGATCTCGATTCAAGATGCCCCAAGTAGAGCCGTACGACGATATCTCGGATCCTCTAGATCACTTTGAGAGCTTCAAGGCTCTCATAATGCTCCAGGGATCCACCAACTTTGTGCTTTGCAAGACCTTCCCTACAACCCTTCGCAAAGCTGCTTCGTTTTGGTTCTCAAGGCTTTGACCCGAGTCCATCTACTCTTTCAAGCAGCTTGGCTGCCTCTTCACGACACACTTCATCTCTAGCTGAAGACAGTGTCGTGGCTCAGACGTGCTACTTAACATCAAGCAAAAGGACAAAGAGTTCCTCAAAGACTATATCAGCCACTTCAATATGGCAACACTGGAAGTTTGCGACCTTGATCCGTCTGTCACAATGTTGGCAATGAAGAGCAATTTATGCTCATCATGCTTCCTCTTCTTCTTAGAGAAGCGTTTTTCTGCCGACTTCGCCAAAATGTTGGCACAAGTAGACAGGTATGCCAACACGGAGGAAGCCATGACCTTCCATCACAAGTTTGTTGGTGGGAGAGCTCTTCGAGGAGACAAGAGGGGGCACGAGGAGCGAAGAGAGTCGAAGAGTATTTCACCTCGACGCGAAAGGAGCTCACAACAGTCTAAGGGCCCTCCTCAGAAGTTCGAAAGGTACACCATTCTTACCGCCCCGAGGACCCAAATCCTCATGGAGATCGAAGGCTGGGGCTACATGCGCCCTCCGCATCGGATGAAGGCCCTGACGTTCAAGAAAGACAAGAAGAAGTAATGTCGCTTCTACTAGGATTACGACCATGATACTGAGGAGTGTTTCTAGCTCAAAGATGAGATTTAGGCACTCATCTGATGTGGACGGTTGGACCAATACGTCCATACTTGGCGTGACCGAGAAGTGCTTGTCTCACCCACTGATTTGCTGCCTCCAAAGCTAATTGATAATCGTCCAACTGCTAGAGTCATCAACAACATCGATTGTGGTTCGGCCGAGATGCTAGGCACCTCGGGTAGCCGAGCTCCTCAAGAGGCTGAAGCTGCCCCGAAGTGGCAACGCACAGGAGGCATCACGACCTTCTCCAACGTCGATCTAGGGGGAGTATAGACTCCTTATGATGACGCTGTAGTTATTTCTCTCACTATCGCGAAATATCATGTAAAGAGAATACTTATTGATAATAGAAACTCGACCGATATATTATTTTACAATGCTTCTTAAAGAATGAGACTATCGGCCGGAACTCTGAAAAGTCAACACTCCCCTAATCGGCTTCTCGGGAGATTCAGTTTTCATAGAAGGAGTGATCAATCTGTCAGTCATCGCAAGACAAATACCCCAAAGCAATACTTTGAGGTTGGACTTCCTCGTGGTTTGAGTATCCACGGCCTGCAGCGTAATTTTGGGCCAACTTGGTCTGAATGCTTTCTAAGCTATGGTATCTACCTACCACTTGCTTATTTGATTTCCCACAAGGAGCGGAGTGGAAGAAATCCGAGGTGACTAGATGATAGCTCGTCAATACTATATGGCTATACTTCAAAGAAAGAAACCAGTAGAGACTGCCAATTGAAGGGTTGGACATAAGGGACGAGCTGAAGGAGTAGCGAGGAGAACCGACCAAGAAAGTGGTGCAGGTCCCCTTATGGAAAGATGAGCCCGACCAAACTATTCAGATCAGCTTCAACTTAAGTGAAGAAAATCGAGCCGAAGTAATCAAATTTCTCCATACCAATGTAGATGTCTTTGCCTGGTCGGCTGCTAATATGTCGGGTATAAGCTCCAAGGTGATGGTTCACAAGCTTAACGTAGACTCGACCCACCGACCTGTGCAGCAGCAGAAGAAAAACTTTGCCATGGAAAGACAACAAGTCATCGACTAAGAAATTGACAAACTCTTGGAGGCCAACTTTGTCCGCGAGGGAAGCTATCCTAATTGGCTGACCAATATTGTACTTGTGAAAAAAGCTAACGAAAAATGATGGTTTGCATTAACTACACCGACCTGAATAAGGTTTGTCCGAAAAATAGCTTCCCACTCTCGAGGATAGATCAACTAGTAGATGCGACCTTGAGACATCAACAATTGACCTTTATGGAGCAATCTCCATGTACAACCAAATCCAAATGGTGTCTGAAGACGAGGAGAAAACAATCTTACGAGGAGAAAACAATCTTCCTCACTGGCAAGGGTCTCTACTCTTAGAAGGTAATGCTCTTTAGCTTAAAAAATGCAAGGGCAACCTACCAACGCCTCGTCAATAAAATTTTCAAAGAGTAGATTGGCCGAAATATAGAAATGTATGTGGATGACATGTTCATGAGAAGCCGAGCAGCACATCGTTGACTTGGAGGAGACTTTTATAACTTTCAGAAGGTATTGAAGCTCTATCCGATGAAGTGCACCTTCAGAGTCACCTCGAGAAAATTTTTGAAATTTATGATAACACGGCGAGGCATTGAGGCAAATTCCAAGAAGATCCGAGCAGTGCAGGATATGCAACCCCCGATTCAAAGAAGTTCAATGCCTGACTAGTCAAGTCATTGCGCTGACAAGGTTTGTCTCTAGATCGGCTGAGCACTACCTCCTATTCTTCAAGACCCTGAAGCATTCGAAGAACTTTCAATAGACCGAGAAGTGTCAGAAGGCCTTCAACCAACTGAAGGAGTACCTCAGCTCGTCACCTCCTCACCAAACCATAGGTCGGTGAAATGCCCTACTTATACTTAGTCATCTCTCCTTCTACTGTGAGTTCAGTTCTAGTAATAGAGGAGGAAGGATGTTAGAAAATGATCTATTACACAAGTCGGATCGTGCATGATACCAAGACAAGATACTCCAAATTAGAGAACACAGTCTACGCCCTGATTACGAATCAAACATATCGAAAAATATGGTCATTCTGATTTCAATTCCGATGCTGGTCGCGAACTAAATGCCCCTCTAATCTCTTGTTGCCTTAAGTCATATTTGCTGAGCATGCTTTAACCTCCTATGAGACAGCACGTCAGAGGATTGAGTTTCTTCAATGATGCTGCATATGTTTCCAACAAACCGTATTGCCCCGTTTTCTTTTCCCATCTCGGAAGAACGGTCAAGGTTGTAGGGATTCAAAAACATTCCAAATATCAGTTCAACTTTTGAAAGAATATCAATGTCTGATGATAGTTTCTGATGGCAGATAATTGCTGCTTGCAACAATAATGCCATCGATGCTACTTTTATGTGGTATGAGTTTTGATCGGTAGACTTGGAAAAGTCGCTAATTTAAACTTCGAAAAATAAGTTGATGGTAACTCAATGTCCTATGCTGGTAGAACTCCAATCTGAACTTCCAAAACCAACACAAATATCTGATAAATTCTCATCAAAATTCTTTGTCAAATAAAGAGATATTATCAATTGCAAGGCCAGAATCTCCAGGAAAAAGAAAGGCCAATTAACCTTATGAGTCCACTATTCTAGTTAAAGCCTCAGTATTATGAGCTGCAGAGAATTCAACAGCAAAATTTACATGAAACATTGCAACAAAATGTATAAAACACCTACAAATAATGTCTGACAATGGACATTCTACATCATACTGGTTTTCTATGGCTGCCAACTTCAGCAATGCAAGGATGCTACGGCAGATGTAGGTCAAAAATTAGAATATGAAGAAGCCATGTGATTGAAGGTTTCAGTAGTACACAACAACTTTTCATTGCTCACGAACTTTCATCTCCTACATTATCTTCATCTCCTGAAAGCCAAACAGAGAATAAATAATTCATCAAGCTCTTATCTATTTCTGATAGATAAAATACTTTTAGTAGTTCCTCATCAAAAAGATTTAGCTGTTTTATGTAAGAGAAAAATTGAGGATAGACCCTGTATCAGCCAAAGGTGGGTATCAAGGTTTGCCGTTTACCAGGGCCTCATACTGGTACCATCCTATTACAGCATCCGCACGCCCAGTAAGGAAGCCGGTTCAACGTAACAAATGTTTGTACACCCTCCTACTGCATACTCGTTCAGTATCGATACGGTATGGTATGGTCAGTACGTACTGACATGGCAAATCTTGGTGGGTACAATATGCACTGAACTGAAGATAAAGGGAATCAATTGGTATACATGGATATGTTCCTAACACCTTTTGGTATCCAAATCCTGATTTTGGAATTTTTATGTTGTATTGTCTAAATGCTATGTTTTTGCATGAAAGAAGGTGGGGTATTGAGTTAATTATCCCAATTATGGTTTCATCCATATGAAATATGCATATTTATCATGTAATCATGTACCATACACTGTCCAATTATATAACATAATATATAGACATTTATATGGCATATGAAAAATCAACAATTATTAAAAATCTTAAATACAATATGATCTGCAAATACTAGATAATGTACCTTTCATCTCTACATTTTGCATGCACAGATGCATGCACTTACAACAGCAAAAACAAAAGAGAATTTCCTCAACCTGGGGGATAGGTGGTTTCTAAGACATTTCCAGTAATGCATTAGATGTTAAACAAGCCTGCCCTTATTGTGACATTATTACACTGGCAACTCCTTAGCTTGAAGCAATAGTGCAGGAACAGTAGACTTCATTCTGACCTTGCTTTCTTGTAAAATTGCTAATTTCCCAACCTAGAAATAGATCTAGATATATTATGATTTCGCTTTTAACTAAAAGAGTTTTCAACATGGAGTTTTTCTCATCTTAAGAAAGCAGATCTATTCCTTTCTATATTTTTCCAGACATTTTTTTTTCACACAGGTGATAGAACATCTTGGACTTGGTTTATGGATATTTCTATGCAAGCCAGTGATATAATGGCAATCTCATGAATATTACAAGATATTCGGTTCCTTTGAAGAAAATATATCTCATCAAAATAAATCCCATCAATGCCAGATTAAAATTTTTTAGATCTTTCGCCGGTAGAGGGTTCAAAACTTGATGATTAACATACAAATTCCTGAAAACCCATTCAGGAAAAGGATAATTCCACTAAAAACCCCAGAAAACTGTAATGTTCAACACCCAAATCAAACATCAAATTCCTGGAGGTGCTGCAGCAACAATGAGCAAAGAGATCCACTAGTTATAATCTCATACTATTTACAAATACATCCCATTATAGTATTCTCCTATGTTAAATATAAGAGCACATCAAAACAGCATTTTTTGTAACAATGTGCATGAAGCATTAAACTATGTTAAAGATAATATGCAATTATTTTTTAAGACATGGGGATCATATAAGAAAATCACGCCCACAACCAAGGTTCTAATTTACAATTCCATCCCAATCTCAAAATAAAAAATGTCATGGCTCAGATCTATGGCTTTTTCCACAGAATGGGAATCAGAAAATGAAAAGAAAGATATATTTCGACCACTACACATTCCATAAGCCAATCAACCCCATATTATGTCTAATAACAATACAATCCATTCATTAATATTGAAAACAAGGAAAAAGGAACCATCAATCATGACTTTCAACTAGATTCTTCCACAGTAATACAGATGTCAGTGGCAACATCTTATAGAGTTTAAGATTTCACAAGCTCCCAATCTTCCTCTCTCCCTCTCCCTTTATTTCTGCCTGCTGGAACCACCGAACCGTAAGAAAGAAAAAAACGAAAAGGGGTCCCTAGCTGTTCCTATGCGACTGATACTGAACTAGCTTGTTCGGGCATAAACCGATAATGATTGCCCTGAACCACTTGATCTGCAAGTGGTTCGGGTGGTTTTGTTGTGGTTCGCAGTAGATGTGTGCAGTTTTGCTTCTCCACGAACTGAGACCACCTCAGTTCAGTCCGAAACATGCAGTTCAATACGAATGCGTGGTTTCCCAAACCTTGGTTTTATGTAAGTGTAAAGATCATATACTTACTTTGAAAGGAAAAAAGCTATTCTTATAGTCTGTGCAAGTACCATTACCTGCTCAGGACTGCAAAAATAACCTTTCATGAGCTACATGTAAAAATGCATATTGTTTGATAATATGAAAAGGCAAAGAGTTGACTCAAAACAAACCACAGCAAAAATATGACCCAGATCTTCATCTACATTCACAACAGGGCTAGCAAATCTGCTGGCATATCAATACATTACCATCATTAAGAAAAGATGATACAACGATACATGTATATGCAGATATAATGCATGTGTAGAACTATTGTGCACAACTGTGCACCTTTTGTAATAATATGTAGTCTTAGAAGCATAAGAAAACAATGGATCATATCAATTACATGCTTCAAGCAGGCCCAGATAGACATAGGTGAATTGAAAAAAAAATATTCCATGTATTTAGTTAAAGTTTAAATGCCATTGTTTGGTCGCCAAGGCAACAAATTCTATTTATGGACAGCTTATCAAACAAATTCTTGATTTTTTTTCTTCCACTGAGACAATTATTCTACTTTTCTCTCTTGCTCCTTTCCTATCCCATTTATGTTGGTTTTCAAACTTGGTTGTCTTCACTTATCTTCAGGTCTAGGTTTCTTTGATCATCACATCAAAATGTCTTTTGTTTCTTCATCAAAGAAATAACCAGTAATTGATCTGGTTAATTAACCATGTATTTAGAACCATCATGGGAAAGCTCATATTAAGCAAACTAGCTGGCTAACCTGCAGCAAACACTGGTTCCTCCTCATCATCGTCCTCTTCGCTGCTGCCACTGTCCCCGTACATAGCATTGAGATAGTCGAGAGAGTCCTTGGTGAAGACCAGCTTTTCCGAGTTGAGGACATCGAACAGGTTCAGCGTCCTGGGCGTGAGCATCTTGAGGGTCCCGATGTTCCTGCAGGAAAGGCGGACGTTGTCCGGCACCTCCATCATCAGGAACATGGACTTCTTCTTGGGGTCCAGCCCCCACCTCCTCATGGCCGCCACGAAGTCCCGGGTCTTAGGGCCCCCTCGGAACTGGTCCCCGAAGTCCTCCACGACGAGGGCGGCGGCGGCGGCGGCGGCGGCGCTGGCGATGGCGGTGGATAGGGCGAGGCGCTTCTCCTTGCGGTTAATCTTGATAGACCAGTCGCGGGGCTTGGGGCCAAAGACGACACCGCCTCCGGGGCGGAGCGGGGTGCGCTGGGAGCCGCGGCGGGCGCGGCCGGTCTTCTTCTGGGGGTAGGGCTTCTTGCCGCCGCCGCGGACCTCGCCGCGGGTGAGGGTGGAGGCGGTGCCGCGGCGAGCGTTCTGCTGGTCGGTGATGAGGCCGCGGTGGACGACGGCGCGGGCGGTGTCCAGAGGGGCGGCCTTGAGGTCGAAGAAGGCCTCGCCGACCCTCTCGCCGGAGAAGGAGAGGACGGGGAGGGTGGCGAGCTCAGACCGGACGGCCGATTTTGTTACAAGGGTTGAGGGGGAGGTCGAGAGGCGGCGGCGAGGCTGGAGGGGTTGGAGAAAGATTGAGGAGGAGGTGAAGGAGAGGGATATGGTCGGCAGCGGTGGCGGCATTTTCGACTTCCTTCCTTCTTTTTCTTTTTTATTGGTATTTTTATCCCTGACTTCACTTAGGGTTTGGAAGGAGGAGATGGAGATGGCTGTTTCTGAGAGGAGACGGGAGGAGGAAGGCCATCCGTTATCCATTAAAAAGATAAACAAAAGAGTTTTTTTGCGAGTTCCAAAAGGAGTTAAAAAATAATAATTACTATTACAAATTACAATTACAATGCAGTTACAAACAAAACAAACAAAAATCAACTCCCCAGCAATTCCCATCATTGTCGGATGTCTGCACATCAGCTAATAAGCTAAAACAGTTCGAAATAAACTCATCGTCACAGTAGCCAAGTTTCACTACGTGCATCTACATTTCTTACAAAATTTATCGAAATCCCTATATTTATGATTTTTTTTTAATGCTGTATAAGAAGATTTATGGAATTAAAATTTTCATTACATTCTGACTTCTAGGATGTCATTACAAATTTACAGTAAGTCCCATAATCATGTAACCCAGCCATGGGGAGCAATTTGCCTCTTGTTGGCTTATCAGTCGTTGACTTTCTGGTTATAGATCTCCCTATATGACTTCGACTTAGAATACGGGAAAAAAAAATAATTAGAAACCAAAATTATGAAGGTGCCTTTGATCTCGAATTATTAATCGGTCTGAGTTTTTCAGGCACCCGAGAATTCACTGCTTTCACCAGCTCCTCCTCCACCATAAATAGGACAGCTGCAGCCAGTGTCGGCTCGAGCCTCGGTCGCCTAAGGCCCCCACCGACGGCCACGTTTTTTTTTATTATTGCTTAATTAGGGAGTGGGCGACGGACAGCGGATGTGAAAGGATAGGCACTGGGGGCCTGGGGCTGGGCAGTGGCGGTGGCGTCTGGCAGACGGGGAGGGGACTGGGCGACGGCTACCGAGCTCCGCCCGTACGCCGCTACAGTGCGTCCCTTCGGCATCTCCCCGATGTCACAAGCTAGGAACGTAGCGGCGTAGGCCCTAGGCAACGGCTACCGGCTACGACAACGTCGACAAGCAACGGGCAACGGGCATTTCCTCCCCGGCTCCCCCTTCTCTGCCGCCTACGGCTGCGGCCTGCCTTTTTAATGCCTGAACCTTCTCCGGTTCTCGGCAGAATCGGCATTCGACAGCTCGGCTTGCAGACCGCAAAAGAAATGATTTTAAGCTAGGCTCTCAGTCCTCTCCAGCTCTCCTCGCCGGCTCGCCTACGTCGCCGTCCTCGGCTCCTCGGCCTCCTCCCGTCCTCTAGCCTCCTCGGCTCCGCTCGACCGCTCGGACGATCCACTCTAAAGTCCACGGTCCACCTTCTCCTCCTCCGCTTTTGTCTGTGCTGCCTGCCAGCCTCCTCCTCGGCTCCGAGGTCCGGCCTCCTCAGCTCCGGCCTCCGGCCTTCCGTCCTCTCCTCTCCAGCTCTCCTTGCCGAGTCGTCGTCCTCGGCTCCTTCGAGTTCCGACCTTCGGCCTCCGAGCTCCACGACGACCGAGGCCTTCCGGCTCCCAACTCCCGGCTTCCGACTCCCGACTTCCGACCTCTGACCTCCGGCCTCCGGGCTCCGCAGCGACCGAGGCTTCCCATATAGATGGGCATCGGGCCGTGCTGGGCCCGGCCCGGCCCAGGCCCACCGGGCCACAGACTAAACGGGCCGTGCCTGGCCCGGCCTGTTACTAAACGGGCC
>JAOXJJ010000195.1:9245592-9259319 GCA_025769935.1 Phoenix roebelenii
CACTCAATAATTAATGCGCATGCTATCTACGGATCTCAAGCCCTCCACGGCAAACAGCTGACCCGCTCGGCTACGTCCGATCAGCCACAACAACTCATTGGCTCTGGCCTGATCTCCAACGGCAACGCATTAATTCACATGATCGTGCATTAATTCATATGACATGCTCAATCATGATGGTAATCCGTTCGCCCCGTCACATCACAGGTAATCCAGTACCGCTCTATAAAAGAGGAACCCCTCAATCTTAGAGGGGGTTGGACTCTGAAACTTCCGAGATATATTTTCTCTCCTCTCATACATTTGCTCCCTCTGACTTAGGCATGGGAGGGCCGGGGCTGGAAACCCTGGCCACCGGCTTTTTGCAGGCTCCCCGGAGGACACCGCCCGTCGACGGGCCGCCACCCGCTATCTCGCACCGGAGCTTCTCCTTCTCATCCACTGGTCGCCCCCGAATCCACTTTTCAGCAATAGTTGGCGCTAGAGGAAGGGACCGAGATGTGGCCATAAAGTTGAGAAGCAAAGGAGCCTCCAACACCTCCCGGCATCTCCCACCAAATCCTGGACGCTCTGTCCAGAATTCGCCATCTCCGACTGATCCAATTTTCCAAGTCTAGCCGGAACAGTTCAACATCATGGTGCAGCAGATTCAAGCCTTGGCCACAATCGTCCAAGGTCTACAACATGAGGAAGCCCCACCTATGCCGCCTCCGCAGTCCCAGGTCCAGCTAGTGCTTCCTCCAAACGGACCGGTATTCCAGGGCCAAAACCTCCGCGGCTCCTTGAAGGCCAACAATGAAGAATGATGCTATCGCCAAGGCTCAGCCCGGGCGTGTCCCTGGAGAGAACTGCCAGGGATGAGCATGGACAGAAGGCCACAGCTGTCGGAGGCCGAGTCAGCCCCAGACCGTCACGAGCTGGAGCAGACTACGGTGGCGATCCCCCAGGTCGGGGAGCTCGACAGGAAGGTCGAGAACCTTGAGCACCAGATTGAAGAACTTCACAGCAGGAAGGCAAGGCGTGAGGGCGACTTTGAGTTTACCACCAAGTCCCCCTTTTCTCACCAGATCGAGGATGACCCGATCCTACTGAGGTTCAAAATGCCCCAAGTGGAGCCCTACAATGGAACCATTGACCCCCTCGATCATTTGGAGAGTTACCGAGCCCTAATGGCATTGCAGGGGTCCTTGGAGGCTGTGCTCTGCAAGGCCTTCCCAGCAACCCTTCGGGGAATGGCTCGGCTTTGGTTTTCTGGACTGAAGCCGAGCACGGTATCCTCCTTTGAGCAGCTCGACAGGCAGTTCGCCACCAACTTTGCTGTCAGCCGGCGCCAGCGGCGAACATCAGATTCCTTCCTGAACGTTAAGCAAAAAGAGGGGGGAATCCTTCAGATAATACCTCAACCACTTTACTGCTGCAACATGGAAGGTCCGCGAGCTGGACCAGTCGATAGCCATGTCGGCACTAAAGACTGGGGCTCGCTTCTACAGATTTCTTTTCTCCATGGAGAAGAGCTTCCCTCCCGACTTCACTGAAATGCTGGCCCGAGCGCGAAAGTATGCGAAGGCCGAGGAGGCTATCGCCTCCAGGCAGGGCGCGACCGAGCAGGCCTCAAAGAAGTAGAAGAAGCACAGTGAAAAGCGCGACTGCCTGAGAAGCCGATCTCCCCGCCGAGATAAGAATCTGCCTCGACTGAGGAGCCCACATCGACAGCGAGGACAGCTTCGACCAAGGTCCTCGCCTCGACCGAGATCTCCACCGCGGCCACAGATACCCTCAAAGAGGTACAAGAATTATACCCCCCTCAATGCTCCCCGAACGGAAATCCTAATGGAGATTGAAGGTCGGGATTATTTTCGACCTCCACCCCCGATGCGGGATCCCAGAGCTCGGCGCAATCCTAGGAAGTACTGTCGCTTGCACCGAGACCACGGCTATGACACGGAGGATTGCTTCCAACTCCTAGACGAGATCGAGGCTCTTATCTGCCGTGGAGTACTCAACCGGTTTATGCGAAACCGACGCGAGGAAAGGAGGCTAGTAGAAAATGCCACGCAACCCGAAGATCCAAACGCCAACAGGCCCATCGTCGGCACCATCAACACCATTGGTGGGGGAAGTTCGGTTGGAGAGCCAGCCGAGGAAAGGGTTCCTTCGAAGCGCCCGCGCATCTCCGAAGCCATCTCATTCTCGAACGAGGACTTGGAAGGAGTTGAGACTCCTCATGATGACGCTGTGGTCATCTCCATGATTATAAATAAATTTGATGTAAAGCGCATCCTAGTTGATAATGGAAGCTCGGCTAATATTTTGTACTATGATGCCTATCAAAAAATAGGGATGACGGAAAGCCAGCTTCGGAGAATGAACGCTCCACTAGTCGGGTTTACCGAAGATTCGATCCCGATTGAGGACGAGGTCGGCCTTCTTGTCACGATCGGGCTCGCTCCCCGAGAAAGTACCGTAAGGATGGATTTTCTAGTGGTCCGCCTATCTTCGGCTTACAACATCATTCTTGGACGACCAGGGCTAAATGCCCTCCGAGCTGTGGTCTTGACCTATCACCTGCTTTTGCGGTTCCCCACCGATTGAGAAGTAGGTGAAGTTCGTGGGGACCAGGCAACAGCTAAGCGGTGCTACATAGCAACTCACCGAGCAAAACAACCAGCTAAGGCACCAAGCCAGGAGGAGCTACCGGCTAAGGCACCAACTCAAGCGTCGGATCGGATGCTACCCATCGAAACCTTGGAAGTGCGGGATGATCCCCGAAAAGGACGGGTAGAACTTGGTGAGTTTCTTATCCAGATTCCTTTACAAGAAAATTGCTCAAAGCGAACTGTGCAGGTCGGCTCCGACCTGAGTGCCCACGAAAGAGACCAACTGATCGAATTCCTACGGGCCAATATGGACGTCTTCGCCTGGTCGCCTGCCGACATGTCGGGGATAGATTCCGAGGTCACTGTTCACCGACTCCAGGTGAAACCGACCTACAAGCCTGTGCGACAGAAGAAACGGGGCTCCGCCCCGGAACGACAGCGAGCGGCGGCTGAGGAAGTTGACAAACTTCTTAAGGCCAGCTTCATTCGGGAGGTCTCCTATCCAGACTGGCTCGCCAACATGGTCCTCATGAAGAAAGCTAACGAGAAGTGGCGCATGTGCGTAGACTACACCGACTTGAACAGAGCCTGCCCAAAGGATAGCTTTCCACTCCCCATCATTGACCAGCTCGTGGATTCTACCTCGGGACACCAGTTGCTGACATTCATGGATGCCTTCTCGAGATACAACCAAATCCGAATGGCGCCGGAAGACGAGGAGAAGACAACCTTCATCATCGATGGGGCACTTACTGCTACAAAGTGATGCATTTCGGATTGATAAATGCTGGAGCAACATATCAAAGGCTGGTCAGTCAAATCTTTAAAAATTAAATAGGCCAAAATATGGAGGTCTATGTGGACGATATGCTGGTAAAGAGCCGAATGGCGAGGACCATGTGGCTGACCTCAATGAAACATTCTCCACGCTCAGAAAGTATCGGATAAAGCTCAATCCTACTAAGTGCGCATTCGGAGTCACCTCGGGCAAATTTCTTGGCTTCATAGTCATCCAGTGTGGAATCGAAGCAAATTTCGAGAAGATCCAAGCACTGCAAGAGATGGTGCCACCAAAGACGATTAAAAAAGTACAGCGGCTCACAGGACAGGTCGCGGCTCTAGGAAGATTTGTTTCCAGGTCGGCCGAGCGGTGCCTCCCATTCTTTGCAATCCTTAAGCGACCGAATAACTTCTTATAGTCGGAAGAATGTCAGCAAGCTTTTGAAGAGCTTAGGCACCTCCTTGCTTCCCCTCCATTACTCACAAAACCCTGGCAGAGTGAGCTCCTCTACCTGTACCTGGCTGTCTTCCCGGTCGTAGTGAGCTCGGTCCTGGTCCGAGAAGAGGATAAGCTTCAAAGACCAGTGTATTATATCAGCCGGGTCCTGAGAGATGCTGAGATTCGATATTCCAAATTGGAGAAGACAATCTTTGCTCTGGTCATCTTGGCCTGGAGGCTCCGGCTCTACTTTCAGGCCCACACTGTGGCCATACTGACCGACCAGCCTATGAAGCAAATTCTGCAATGATCGGATGGTGCCGGAAGGATAATGAAGTGGGCAGTCGAGCTCGAGGAGTTCGACCTTGAATACTGCCCGAGGCCAGCAGTCAAAGCTCAGGCGCTCGCTGACTTCATTGTAGAGTGCACTCTGCCGGACGATCCTGAGCCCGCACCCACACCAGCGGAGGAGACCCCGAGGCAATCATGGACCCTTCATGTGGATGACTCCTCAACCTTGGAGGATAGCAGAGCAGGCCTCATTCTCACCAGCCCGGACGGGATGGTCGCAGAGCAAGCTCTACGCTTTGAGTTTCCCGCCTCCAACAACGTGGCGGAATACAAGGCGCTTATTGCCGGGCTCAAGCTGACGAAGGAGCTGAAAGTGAAGGACCTGAAGGTCTTCAGCGACTCCCAACTGATCGTGAGCCAGATCTTGGAAAACTTTGAAGTTAGAGAGCCATCGATACAGAAATATCTTCAAAAGGTGCAGGACCTCACATCTACTCTGAGCTCCTTCAATATCCAGCATATTCCTAGGATACAGAACCTAAGGGCAGACCAACTATCGAAGCTAGCGACCTCCCGCATGAGCGAGCTTCCTAAGGCAACAATGCTCGAGTATCTCTAAATGCCCAGCACGGAGGAGTCCGAGCCGACCTTTTGCATCGAAATCAAGCCGAGCTGGATGGATGAGCTCATCAATTATCTGCAAGATAAAGTCCTTCCCAATGATGAGCTCGAGGCTCGCCGAATCAGGCATCTAGCCTTCCGATACATATTATATGAAGGCAAGCTCTACCGAAAATCCTTCACCTCTTCTCTCCTCAGATGCCTCCATCCGTCAGAGGCGGACTATGCCATGCGAGAGGTTCATGAAGGGATATGCGGAAACTATATGGGAGGCCGAGCACTGGCCCATAAAATCTTGCGCCAAGGATACTACTGGCCCACACTTCAAAAGGATGTAATGGACTTCGTTCGAATGTGTGTTCGATGCTAGCGGAATGCCAACATCCAGCGCCGACCCTCGGCCCTGCTGACCTCGATCAGTGCCCTCCTAGCCATTCGCCCAGTGAGGAATCGACATCCTGGGGCCGTTCCCCTGGCAACCGGGTAGAGAAAATTTTTGGTCGTCTCCATCGACTACTTTACCAAATGGATCGAAGCCGAACCAGTGGTCCGGATCACCGAGCAGAAGATGCGGGACTTTGTTTGGAAGTCAATAATCTGCAGATTTGGGCTTCTCCGTATCCTCATATCTAACAACGGCCGTCAGATTGACAACATCCATTTCAGAGAATTCTGCTCCGAACTCGAGATCGATCACCGCTTCACCTCGGTCGTCCATCCACAGATAAATGGAGAAATCGAGGTGACGAACCGTACCATCCTCCAGGGGCTCAAGGCCAAGCTCGACTGATCCAAGGGGCAATGGGTCGAAGACCTCTACAATGTCCTCTGAGCCTACAGAACCACATTCTGACTTCCTATCGGTGAGACCCCCTTCAACCTGGCATACAGAACGGAGGCTGTCATCCCTCTGGAAGTTGGACTTTCTTCACCAAGAGTGGAACATTACAACGCAACCTCCAACTCCTCCCAACTCAGGGGCAACCTGGACCTCATAGAGAAGACAAGGGAGGCAGCTCGGGTTCGTATGGTAAGATACCAACGAAAGACGGCGTAGTACTACAACTCTAGAGTGAAGGCCAAGCTTTTCAAAGTAGGAGATCTTGTCCTCATGAGAGCAGAAGTTTCTCAGCCCACCGAGCAGGAAAAGCTTGCCCCGAACTAGGAAGGACCCTACCGGATCGCGCGAGTCCAGCGACCTGGAGCATACAAATTGGAGTCTCTTGAAGGGATCCTCATTCCACGAAGCTAGAATTCTGAAAATCTTCGGATGTATTACCAGTAGAGCCCTAAGGGGTCCTTGATGATTGGGAAGATGATTCTCGTCTTCTCCTCATGTTAATTCATCTACAATTTTCCTTTAATCATGTTGTGCTCCTCTTGACATTAGGACATTTGTGATCCTCAGACAACACGACCAAGCTCGGATGCTCCAGCCAAGTCTGGAACGCCTCACCACGTTGATGTCGAGCTCGGTCTCGATCTCCCTCAAAGACCCCGACCAAGTTTGGGATGCTCCGTTGAGTCGACAGCGAGCCCAAGCTCCCTCGACATCGGGAAGCATCACCAGATCGACAGCGAGCCCAAGCTCCCTCAACCTCGTGCTCGATTCCTCGACTAAGATCGGGATGCCCCGCTGAGTCGACAGTGAGCCCAAGCTTCCTCGATCTCGAAAAGATATACAGGATAGTACCTATGCGGCCCCCCATGGCACTCGACAACAACAATAGGGTAGTACCTACGCGGCCCCCTGTGCGCCTGTTTTCTCGACTAAGGTCGGGATGCCTCGCTGAGTCGACAGTGAACCCAAGCTCCCTCGACCTTGGGAAAATATACGGGATAGTACCTACACGGCCCCCCATGGTGCTCGACAACGACAATGGGATAGTACCTACGCAGCCCTCTGTGCACCTGATTCCTCAACTAAGGTCGGGATGCCCCGCTGAGTCGACAGCGAGCCCAAGCTTCCTCGGCCTCGGAAAGATATATGGGGTAGTACCTACGTGCCCCCCCGTGCGCCTGATTCCTCGACTAAGGTCGGGATGCCTTGCTGAGTCGACAGTGAGCCCAAGCTTCCTCGACCTCGGGAAGATATACGAGATAGTACCTACGCGGTCTCCCGTGGCACTCGACGACGACAACGGGGTAGTACCTATGCGGACCCCTGACAACAACAATATCCCCCAATGTGCAGGTGTGCCCGAAGCGAACTTCAGACCAAAGAACGCCCCCAAAAGCTAACTGCAGAGCGGAGTCGCTTACTTCAATGGTGTGAGAGGTACATTCTACCCGGCACCTACATTATTGCATCTGTTTTACTAAATGGTCGACAAAATTCCAACCAAGCTCGGGACCTCTCCCAACCAAGGTCGGGATGCTCTCCTAAATCAACCATAAGCTGAGGTCCTCTCGACCTCGTGCATGCTCTCCTCACCACTAATCTCCAGTTCAATCTCCACTTATCCCGTGCCCCTTTGAATGAGGGCTCGGCCAAGTCCAAACGTCGACTTAAGCCGATGATAGCCTGTAGCGATGACCTTGAGCTCCACTCGATGATACTCTGGTCGAGCTCGGAAGTGCCAAGTCATTCACCAAAAGCTCCAGTCTTACTCATTGATAACTCTACCGAGTTCAAGATCAAAAGACACGAAGGCCCCAACAGTAGCCCGACCTCGGCCTACGGTCTCTTCGGAGTCCAACCCTAAAGTTTTGACAAGCTTGTCCTAGAAGCCGAGCCCAAGGACTTGGCCAAATTTTCTAGAAGGAAAACTTAAACACCTAGTAGGACCTCTTCGGAGCCCGAGCTTAAAGCTTCGGCAACCCAGGAGCCGAGCCCGAGGACTTGGTAATATCCCTCTGAAAGGTAGACCTAAAGGACTAGCAGAACTCTTTCGAAGTTCGAGCTCAATGCTTCGGCGATCTGGAAGCCAAGCCCAAAGGCTTGGCGAAATCCTTCCAGAAGGCAAACCTGGGGGCCTAACGAGACCTCTTCAGGATTCGAGCTCGAAGACTTAGTAAATTTTTCTAAAGTAAAACCCGGAGCCTTGATGCGATCCCTATCAAAGCTAAGCCTGACAATCTAGCGAATGCTACCGGAATCTAAGTTTATGGATTTAGCCGAGATTGAAGACTTAGAGAAATTCGTGGGAGAGAAATTCAACTTAAGCAGCTATGGTAAAAGTTTACCTACTATGCAGAAAAGAGACGAGCACAGATTTAGAAAAAAGCTCTTCATTGATAAAAGCCCAAAGGCTAAAGTACAAAATTAAGATTCGGCCGTACAATGGCTACAATGGCCGACCTCATTTACAAAAAGGAAAACAAAACAAAAAGAGAAGAGACCAAGTCCTAAGAGGCTACGGCTTCATCGGCACCAGGGTCGTCCACGATGATCACCTGGGGGTCCTCGGTAGGAATTAGCTCGGGACCTTCCATGGCGGGCTCAGACGAAGCTTCGCCAGCGGCCTCGAAAACTCCTCCGGCAATTTCCCTAGCGGGAGTCTCTTGAGCTATTCGCTCGGCCTCGGCGACCTCTTCCTCAACCTCGGCCTAGGCGACCTCTTCCTCAGCCTCAAGTGTTGCGGGAAGATCGAACTCGCTCTCCTCGCCGACCCCAGATCTTGGTCGAATGCCCAAGAGGTCGAGCTGGGGGCAGAACCGCGCTATCTGCCTCCGAAAGTTCTCGAAGCTTCGGAGGAACCCGTCCATGGTCTCCTCCTCCAACATGTCGCGAAACTCTTCCGATTCTTTGAAGAGCTCCATTGCATTTTGGGCCTACTCGAATGCTCTCTTCTATCGGGCCTCAAGCTGCTCAACCTTTAGGCAGAGAAGCCCACCCTCATACTTGTGGCCCGCGACTTCGGCGCGGGCCTCGGCGAGACGTGCCTCGGAGGCGTGCAACTCCGACCTCGCCAGAGTGTGCGCGGCCTTCTCCTCCGCGAGCTGGTCGAGCGCTGATCGCTTCTTAGTCTTAGCGTTCTCCATCCGCGTAATGGCTTCTGCTCGCGCGGCCTTCGAGTCGGCGAGTCTCTTCTCGGCCGTCTCCAGCTGCCTCTGGAATCGCCGAGCCTCATTCTGGCATCCCGAGACTATGAATACCAGTGTGTCGATCTTGTGGAGATGCTGCAGGAAAAACAACGATAAGTGAAAGTGGAGAAAATACTGATAACCAAAGATAAAATAAGAAGGTAACCTACCCGAGCAGTGTTCCAGTACGTCTGATCGACGATATCCCCGAGCTCGAGGGCTTCGAACTCGGCCCGATCGGCCGGAAGCAACGCGCGGTGAAATACTGTGTGCGCGACATCGCTGTTTCAGAGGGCTGAACTGCCCTCACGAATCGGGAACTCTGGGTCACTAGACCCCCTCCCGGAGCATCCTCCGGCCCTCGACGAGCTCGGCCCGCCCGAACTCGCGATGGTGGGGCGGGACGCGCTTGGGACCCTTGGGCCCCTGCTCGGCTCGGGGCCCGAGCGCCGCAGGCGGACGATTGGTCGACCTACCCGTTGAGAGATGGGGGCGGGGCAGGCTAGAGGCGCCGAGTCCGACGCCCCTCCGGAATCTGAGCTCGCGCACCGATGGTTGGGGCTCTTTCCCGGACAGACCCCGATGTTCCAGCCCTAGAGCCCCTCGCCTCGGCAAGGGCAAAAGTGGAAGTCGACCTGGCCTTCTTTCTGGGCTCGAAAAGAGCCCCGCCAGTCTCGGCTGCCCTCCTCTTCAGTCGGGCAAAAAGGGATGTGTTGCTTGTCGTCATGTTGGGAACGTATGGAAAGAAGAAAAGAAAAAAATTCTAAGTAAGAAAAGAAGAAAAGAAGCAAATAAGGCAAAAGACAGAGCAGTGCGACCGCTCTAACCCTCGGGGCGCACCGAGCTCAAGCCGACGTTCACCAAGGCCTCCTCGCTTAGGAGGTCGGTTAGAATGATATCCCTTTCGAGACCACGCAGAGCGTCAAGAACCCTCTGCTCGTTCGCCGAAAGCTGGGTGAGCCTATTGAGGGCCTTCAGCCGGGGATGCCCCCACCTCGGGTCAAATTCCCATGAGATCTTGGACGAAAGGAAGAAAAACCTTCCCTTTCACTCATGAATAGAGGAAGGGGCACCTCGGAAGAGTGACATACCATCCCGAAAGATGAAATAAAGCCACTCTCCGTCCGTCGGGTTTGACTTCAACAAGAAGCATCGGCGGAAGACACTCACCAAGGTTGGAATCCCGTACGCAAGGCAAAGGGATAAGAACCCGACGATGGTCCTCCATGAGTTCGAAGCGAGTTGTGCTGGGATGAGTTGGTACTCCACCAGCAAATCGCTCACGAACTCATGAAGAGGGAACCGCAGGCCGGCTCAAAGTGTCTCAACGTACACCCCGATCTGACCTGGAGGAGGTCTTGTCATCCGGTCCTCTGGTCCCGTAGGCTCGAGATGAAATCCGGATCGAAAAAAGAACCGAGAACAGACCAGCTCTAGCTCCTCTGCAGTCAGGCTAGACCCGACTTCATTTGGACCAAAACCCATTTCAAAAAGAAGGGCGAAGAAGAAAACAAAGATTGAAGAAAGAAAAAAAAAGAAGAAGAAGGGGAACCCTCGAGCCAACATGGAAAGATGACCTACGGAGGGGTCGCCGGAAATCGCCCTAGGGCACTGCCGGGGAGGCTCGGTCACAGCTGGAAAAGGAGAAAAGAGATGGAGGAAGAAGGGAAAGCAGCAACAACGAGCGGCCAAGCGAGACCTTTCTAGGGATAAGCTAAGGGGTTTATATAGACCCTCCCGACGGCCCAGATCGGCAGGACTGGATCCCACCTTCTGTCCAGATCGTGCCACGTGTCGGCTTCGAAAATTGAAGTGACATATTTAACCTGGATCGACACTTTGAATACAGAGTCAAGGCAGCGTCCCATCGGATCTTGGAGCCCCATCATGAGCCCATCATGCGAGGCAGTCTCGAAGGGCGAAAGGGTGTCGCCCCATCTCCTCTCATTAAAAGTGCCCCGAAGCGCGCGGAGCGCCGAAATAATTTAAGTTTTTCTAGCCCCCACCACTGCAATAAAGGCAACTACTTCCCACGCCCGAGCTCGCAAACAGCTCGAACTCGAAAGTCGGGGGTAGTGTTGGTGGAATATAAATCACCCCAAATCACGTGAGCACATCGCCAGCACGTGATCAGAGGCGTCCGACCTCAGAGCTCCTGACCTTGGACGCCTGACCAGGCACTCAACCTCAGAGCTCTCGACCTGGCACCCGACCAGGCGCTCAACCTCAGAGCTCTTGACCTGGCGCCCGACCTCACCGACCTCAGAGCTTCCGACCTGGCGCCCGACCCCAACGTTCTCGACCTCAGAAGCCCGGCCTCACTATCCACCCACCGCGGTCACATCCTTCTGCAACTCGATCAGGGACCATGCCCTGCTACCACTGCCAACAATCAATGCGTATGGCCTCCGCAGATCTCCGGCTCACTCAACAATCAATGCACATGGCTTCTGCAGATCTTCAGCTCACTCAACAATTAATGCGCATGCTATCTACGGATCTCAAGCCCTCCACGACAAACAGCTGACCCGCTCGGCTACGTCCGATTAGCCACGACAACTCGTTGGCTCCGGCCTGATCTCCTATGGCAATGCATTAATTCACACGATCGTGCATTAATTCATACGACATGCTCAATCATGACGGTAACCCGTTCACCCCGTTATATCACAGGTAATCCAGTATCCCTCTATAAAAGAGGAACCCCTCCATCTTAGAGGAGGTTGGACTCTGAAACTCCTGAGATATATTTCCTCTCCTCTCATACATTTGCCCCCTCTGACTTAGGCATCGGAGGGCCGGCGCCGAAAACCCCGGCCACCGACTTTTTGCAGCCCCCCAGAGGAACCGCCCGCCGACGGACCGCCACCCGCCATCTCATGCTGAAGTTTCTCCTTCTCAGCCACTGGTCGCCCTCGGGTCCACTTTCCAGCAACAAGATGGTATCAGACCCTTATACTGATGCTTTCTGTCATCATGTCCTAGTTTCACCTGAAGCCTTGATTGAAACAAAGCAGCATTATCATATTACTGAAGCTGAAATTCCGACAAGGTGGAATGATTTTTAAGCTATAACAATATATTTGATGTAGAAAAAAAATGGACTGCTAATCTATAAATCAACAAAGCTAAAGATTGGTCACCTTCACCACTAGAAGCGGATATGTAACAATAGTAGCTCCAAGTTTACCAACAGCTAGAAGAAGAAAAATCTGAGAACATGCCTAATTCTTATATCTGGATATCCATGTGATTAACAAGTAGACAGAGTCTCTAGAGACATAAAGTAACCATAAAGACTTCGGTTGCAAGGCAATAAAGCTAAATGAATCTGTGAGGACCCGTGCGGGCGTGTGTTTAGTCCCACATCGGTTATTCGCTAGGTAGATCTCGGGTACTTATACAGGATCAAGGAACCCAAATAATACCTTTTGGCTAGCCATTTTGGATGAGATCCTGGGTTGTTACAAATGATATCAGAGCGGACCCGACCCATAACCTATGTGGACTAGGGGACACTGCAGCACGAATCTATTGGGACTGACCACGGACCGATCGTGGTGTTTGTGATTAGATTTGAATGGATTTGAACTCTTAACATGACGACGACGTCAGGGCTTGAACGGGGAGAGTATGTGAAGACCCGTGCGGACGTGTGTTTAGTCCCACATCGGTTATTCGCTGGGTAGATCTTGGGTACTTATACAAGACCAAGGAACCCAAATAATACCTTCCGGCTAGCCATTTTGGGTGAGATCCTGGATTGTTACAGAATCTCCTCCAAACAGAGGTCCTTGCAAACTAACAAAAGTTATCCCAACATAACTTTAAGTTATATCACCGAGAACTATTTTAGCATTTTCATGTTCTTGTCATGAATTTAAGTAAATAGCATGCATTCTGCAGTCAAAATGAGGTCTACCACAAGAGCAGTTAATCCATCAGCATCTTTCCCATTTGAGGCTCGCTTTTTCTTCATCTTCTTCAAGAGGGTTTCATACAGCATGAACAGGATGGAAGGATAGCTCACCTGAAGGATATTCAAATTTACGATCTTCCTAGTTACAACTTTAAACATGTTTTCTCTTTAAGATTTAGGATTTAGGGTTTAGAATTTTAGGATTTGGGGTTTTAGGGTTTAGAGTTTTAGGATTTTAGAGTTTAGGGTTTAGGGTCTAGGGTGTTGGCCTCGGTTTTGATGGCGCAGCGTTATGTCTTCTATTTCCAACGGGGATGTTTGGTGTCTCTGGCGTGTGGGTCACATGTGGCGGAGGCCGGCTGGATGTCGGTCGAGTCGACTCGAGGCGCTTCGTGCTACAAGGATCCTTGAATGGTTGAGGTATTAGCGTAGAACCTTCACTAATAGCAATTGCTTTTGGTGTAATGGTAAGCCCTCGGTTCTACAATTGGTATCAGAGCCATAGGTCTCGAGTTCGAGACTCGGGCATCACGCTGGGGTAGGATTGTTGGCCTCGATTTCGATAGCGCAGCATTAAGTCCTCTATTTCTAGCATGGATGCTTGGTGTCTCTTGTGTGTGGGTCACACATGGCGGAGGCCGGCTGAGTGTCGGTCGAGTCGACTCGAGGCGCTTCGCACTACAAGAGCCCCTGAACGGTTGAGATATTAGAGTAGCGCCTTCACTAACAACAATTACTTTTGGTGTAATGGTAAACGCTCGATCTTATATAGGGTTTAGGATTTAGGATTTTAGAATTTTGGGTTTAGGGTTTTAGGATTTAAGATTTAGGGTTTAGGATCTAGGATTTTAGAGTTTAGGATTTAGGGTTTAGAGTTTAGGGTTTAGAATTTAGGGATTTAAGGTTTAAGGGTTTAAGAGTTTAGGGTTTAGGATTTAAGATTTAGGATTTAGGATCTAGGATTTTAGAGTTTAGGATTTAGGGTTTAGGGTTTAGGGTTTAGGGTTTAGGGTTTAGGGTTTAGGGTTTAGGGTTTAGGGTTTAGGGTTTAGGG
>JAOXJJ010000195.1:9275616-9300123 GCA_025769935.1 Phoenix roebelenii
GTCCATTCAAGCCTTTCAATATCTCGTCTGGCCCTGTCTTCGTCTCTTACTAATGATCGGTCGCTTATTACCGTTACCGCCTACTTCATTCAATTGACAGTTGTCGCGCTGGCGGAGCAGGGAGCCTACAGGGAAGATTGGGGCAATGAGGAGCTCGACGAGTATCTGCAGACCCTCGGTATTATACTCCCCTTCGGCCTCCGGCCTCGTCCCCCTCGGGGGGATATCCGGTCCATAAATGGACCTGTCACCTGGGAATTGGTCATTACCCCCCTTCGGCCTGTGGCCTCGTCCCCCTCGGGGGAATATAAGGTGAATAAGTCTACCTAGAAGGGGTGAAGTGCTTTCTGTGCGGGTGCGTGGTAAGCACTTCATTCTTCAATTTATTCCCCCCTTTGAGGGGGGGTAACTCGTTAAAAGTCATTAACGAAAATGTGATTAAATCCACTTTTTGAAGACAAATGTAGACATGATTCTATTCATCGATGAAAACGCGCTTTAAAACTCAATTTCTTCTAGAAAAATAACCCTCAATTAAGAAGTGAAGTGAGGCTTTGAAAAATTGTCGAATAGTCGAGAAATTGTCGAATAGCCGAGAGGAAATAAATCTGGCCAGTTTCGTTCGGACTTCCGGTCCTCACTTCACTTGTTTTTTGAGGGTGATTTCTTTACGTCAAAAAAGAAAAAGATATTTGATGGGTGGAGCGGATATTGATGTATGGTAAAATGGGTGGGTATTTAATTAAAAAAGGGAAAATAGTAATAAGCCCTCTTTAAGTATATAACGAGAAAAAGTGATATCCCTGAGTTGTATATTTAATCGTAACTGTTCATCTATTAAAA
Source organism: Phoenix roebelenii (assembly GCA_025769935.1). Taxonomy (NCBI): domain Eukaryota; kingdom Viridiplantae; phylum Streptophyta; class Magnoliopsida; order Arecales; family Arecaceae; genus Phoenix; species Phoenix roebelenii. The sequence continues at coordinate 9,276,460 of JAOXJJ010000195.1, forward strand.
TTTAAGCATCATGTATATTTGGATGAGCCTGATGCTAGAAAACTATATGGGTCGATAAATATGAAAATTACTCTTTGCTCAGTTGTTATGTTCTACTTGTTTGAAGCAGTTAAGACATATGGAATCTTCAACATATGCTGCCAATCTATCTATCTTCTTGTTAACTCATGCACTGACTTAGTGCTTCAAATCTGGTTATACACTCAAACCTTTTCTGTGAATCATAAAGTTGATGTTCAACCAAGTTATTCTAGTATTATGGTCTGGTTATTCTGTATGTTGGCTTTAACTGATTATCTTTGAACTGAATCAGATTGGAAACAAAGGCAACACTTTGAAAAGAAGGCCAAGCAAGGGCCGCATGAGAGCTTTGTTTTCCAAAAGTTTGGCTAGGAGACAAGATCAGAAACAGGAAATGCTACATGTAACCCCACGGTTGCTGCGTACAATTTCCATCCATCATTTGGAGTGCAATGATTATGTTATTCCTGATGAAGAAACTTCTGACAATGAAATTTCAACAGTTTATTTCAGTTCACATGAGTCTGATTCTTCTGCAGCCAGCGAACATGTTCCATTGTTACCCGGTGGCCCAGATGGGCATATTTTTGGTAAAACATCTGAGGCATGTAGGGCCATGAATACTCTAAATCATATGGACTATAACCTTGTTGATGAGTTTGGAGATCTTTTAGTAGAGGAGCAAGCAAGACTGGTGGAGATGTTAAATGAAGCAAAGGAATCCTTATCAAAGCAGAAGCATGTGGATGCGAAAGGCTTGGGAAGAGATGTTTTGAGGGATTTCATCAATATGCTGGAGTTACACAGGACCGACAGGGAGTTATTTTTAAAAATACTTAAAGATCGAAACTTTGTCTGGGAAGCTTTTTTACAGAGACATCATAGTTCCGGTACGAAAAAAATATTAACCAAGTCTGGCTCATTCCCAGGAGCAGGCTTGTCAGGCAGGAAAGCTGATCCATCTAGACTCAATTCCAAGTGGAAGGAAAGTGAAATCTTTGTAGACGAAGAAATGAAGTCCCAACTTGGGAACACCCCTTCAATTTCAAGCACCATGGCTGCAGATGCTATGGCATCAAAGGCTGGTATTAAGGTTGATATTCTAAAATCAAAATCTGCATCTGTGGATGTTTCTGGAGTTGGTTCAAGTTCTGAGATTTTACCTGGTTCTACTCGTGAACTGAAAAGCCAGAGGGATCATGAGACTATTTTATATCATTTTAAGGACCTTGAGCAGAGATTAGAAGATGTAATAAACAAGAATATGAAGGAGAGTCGTCGGATTTCAATGGACGGAGTTCTCCATAAAGTGCCTTACGGACAGAAAGTAACCGAGGATGTCATGAAAGAACAGTTACGTCGGTCTGCTTCATCTAGATGTGACAGAGAAAGCCCAAGAGACAAGATTGTGATTTCTGGTAATAGGTATCCGCATCAAAGTATTCAAAGGTCTCGTTCGCTTACTGAATCCTTGGACAGGTATTCTCATTTGCTTGACTCCATTTCAATGAAAGAACCCAAAAGGCTGCCTGAGAGCTTGAAGTCGAGCCATGAAGACGGTGGGCTGCAGAACAAGAAGACCCCCAAAACCTTCGGCAGAATTTTTTCTAATCCTGAATGGTTAGGTTCACATTCTTTTACTAAGGCTGTGCAAAGTGAAGTATTTCATGAAGCACCGCTATCCGAGGTATCAGCTGCTGGTCTCCTGGATGGTGATGCAGCAGTTAATATCAATAATTCTCTTGGGCCAGAGTCTGTGGAAACTCTTGTGCATACGAAGCAGATCAAGGAATCAGATACTTTTACAGAACATAGTATAGATATAAATGTTAGTGGGATAACAAATGGAGGTCTACAACATTCTTTATTGATGAATGAGCATGACCAGGGTGAGATCAGTAAGGTTTCATATCCAACCAAAGAGGACACTAGTCATATTCCTCTGCACGAGGTAGAGATTAGAATTTCCAGGCAGCCAGTGTTAGGTAGTGAGCATGATCAGAATGAAATACAAGATATTTCAGATTTAAGAGAAGAGAACACTAGCTATATTTCTCTACATGAGCAGGAGAGTGGAACTGAAATGTATCCAACCGATAAACAAAGCTCGATCTCTGTTCTTGACTCATTTTTGGAAGAGGATCCTGTCACTCCAGCAAAGTATTTAACTCTAGAAGGTGACTTCTCTTAAACTATCAACAATATTGTTTTGGCACTTTCACTAGATATTACAAGGTAGCTTTTGAACCTGCATTCTATTAAATAATAACAAAAAATCGTTAATCATTCAATGCACGGATATGTGGAATTGGAGTCACTGTCTAGGTCTCAGAACTGCAAGACTTGATCGTGATCAGTTTATTTATATATTTCTCTTTTTTCTGGTCTCTAAGTTTCATATTTCAGAATTATTAGATGGATGAGCATGGAATGTCAAAACCCATTACCTGTAAACAAGCACACAGACAACAAACAAAATACAAAAATGCCAACCAAACTTGACTGCATTTTGTTGTTGGGACATTAACTACATCTTTTAATTAAATTGTCTTTTTCTTCAATAGCAGATCCTGAGCTGGAGCCTAGAAGCCTCCACTGCAAGGAACCGGATGATTCACCCATTGCCGAAAACCCATTGGGTGCTGATGCCTCTAATGTGGTGGAGATTGTTGAATCTAGTTCTGGTAAGATAGAGCTAGGAGACCTTACCCACGTCAATGCTTTTCACATTCAAGTGGATCAACAGGACGAGTCTGAGTTCAATTATGTGAGGACTGTGTTAAAGCAATGTGGTTTTGTTCATGAGGAGTCGCTTGGAACATGGTACTCTCCTTACCAACAAGCAGACCCCTTACCATTGGGTGAAGTGGATGGCCGGCCTAATGAACTCGACATTGCAGCATATAGCCATGATATGTCTCTTGATCACGAACTTCTGCTTGATCTCATCCATGAAGTTCTATTGGAAATTTACGAAACATCTTTTGCTAGTAGCCCCTGGTTCTCATGCTTTGGTTCTCAAATTAAACCATTACTTGTGGAACACCATGCCCTTAGGGAAGTATGGGGAAAAATCAGTTGGCATCTTAGTTCACGAAAACAGGTAAACCGCGCACTTGAAAGTATAATGGCTCGAAATTTTGCAAAGAATGATGGATGGTTGAACCTCCAGTGCGATGCGGAGTGTGTAGGGATGGAGTTGGATGGTCTGATACTGGATAATTTGCTAGATGAGCTAATACTTGAGTTTGATGATATCACAGACCCTTGTTTTGCATCTTCCTAGTTTAGTTGTGTTGTGCATGTAAATATCTTTTTTCTCCATTATTCTGGTACCATGGGTGTATTTTATCCCACTGTTCATATACATCTGTACAGATGGTGAAATAACATACATGTACTATAATTTGGGATATGAAGAAAATAAAGTCAAATTCTGTGTTGCATGATTTTGTGTTTGATTGATGTTCTCTCTCAACAAATCTTCTCAGATGCAAGAATCAGCAACCTGTTTATTTCTTTTCTTTCCCCCCTACTCAATAAATGCAACTGATTGTCACCAGACAGCTGGTCATTGATATCCTCTCAAAGTTAGGCCTGGTTGCCACATTGCAAAAACTTTCGATTTGAATTTTACTGTCTTATGTCTGACTGGATCAAAAATGGATCGGATAGAATTGTATCACAGGGGCCAGGCATGGATAATTTTACAGGTTTAGGTAATCCGGCTGAATTGCAGGCATAACATGGATCTTCAGTCTTCTACTACTTTGAACCCTACTCCATCGGCAAGGGAAGAAGGGTTAGCTGTTAACTCCTGATTTTTATTTTTTATTTCTATATTTTTGGTCCGTTTACTCGCGGAACCTATGTAAGAGCAACCTAGACCGGTGACATGAATCTGCCACTAAAATTAATGCGATTTACAAAGCAAATTGTTAGAAGATGGAAAAAAAAAAAGAATGATGGCGTTGGTGATGGTGCTCCCCTCTCCACCTAAATCAAGGTATCTCACTAAAAAGGCTAGTCAGAAGATGTTATTTAGACTACTCGATTCTATATATAAGTACCTAAGATCTATTTAGTGTATAGCCGATATGGAACTAAATACATACCTGCATTCATCCTCACATACTTAACTTTATTTAAGCCTGGGTATCTTTGCCGAGCTAAAGATCCAAATCCAAATAGTTCTCTTCTACTGCCACAATTGCATATATTTTTCTCTCACGAGACCTTACAAGAAAGAACGATACCACGGAGAGGCGGCTTTGTGGCTGTATGTCCGGGTTGAAGGATGGTTGAAGCCGACGCTTCCTATTTATAGGCAGTAGAGAGGAGAGTGAGAAGAAGAAACAGGGCTTTGCGGCTATGTCGGAAGGAAACCCCTCCCATAAAATCCATAAAATCCCGGGCAAGTCCATTTGGGCCAACCCAATGCCTGCATGACGCACATTTGACGTAATGAAGTTAAGCTTAGCTGATTTGCGACATTCCTGATGCCATCATGTGCAGCACAAAAAGAAATCGAATTTAACTCGTTCCAGAGAGATCGTTAGAAGAACATAGCAGCGTCTGGGTAGTTACAAACCCATCGAGCCAGTTAAGTTCTGCATGAACTGTTTTGTGCACCAACTTGCACGCATGGATTGTTTTGTGTATCTAAAGGTGACGAGGAAACAAAATGCTTCTCTACTTCCAATGGTAATGGTGATCTAGTGCATCAAGATCAATAAATATATTAGTGCCTAGATGGCAATTTTTGACCTTAACCCTTGATGCCCACACAAATCTGCCGATTTGAGTTCATCATTTTTGTCAAATTCTGGATGCCCTGAATCCTGATTTAGTCTCCAAATGATCGCATTCAAGTCGAGGCCATGGCCATGCTGATGGCCTATCCAGGGAAGCATCAAGGCTAACTGGTTCGCCCAATCATTTCTCTATATATAGTAAATAAATGAAGTTGGTATATAGATCCAAAAATGCCTTCTGCTTTTCCGCCCTAGGACAATTATGCCTTGATTCTGTGAAAGTTGTGGCCCATGATGGTTCTGGTATGGTGAAAGTTAGGCCGAGTGATCGACAGGTATGGGTCGAGCCGACGCTATAGCACAAACTAGCTGGTAGTAGTGAGCCTGTCGGGTTGACCTGCGATCGGGACTGCACCGATACATATACAGCATCTGCTTGGCCGCAAACCCAACCACTAATCTCTAGAATAATGATCATTTGGACCTGGCCAGTAAAGCAAAGTTACATTTGGTTCGTGATTGGAATCAAAAACAGAACGCATTAGAATAGAAATCAGAATAATCATATTCTCTGGCGCCTACGGTTCGTGATTGGAATCAAAATTGGCTAGCTTAAAAATTAATTTTTTAAAATAAATATGGAGGAATGAAAAAGAGCTAGAATTAAATTTTTAGGGATTTGAGTATTTAGATTCTCTCTAGGACTTTTCTGATCAAACAACTGGAGTAGGAGTCATTTATTTTTTATTTTTATTTCTATTTCTATTTCAATTTCAGGACGAGAAGTGGATCTCCCTTTTTTTACCGGTATAAAGAAGACAATGCCCAAAAAAAGAAAAACACCACCAAACTAAAAATCTTGGAACATAGAGATCTTCTTTAATAAGATGCTTCTTTATGAAGGATTAGTGCGGTGCCCACAAGGGATGGAGCCGATCAGCCGAAGAGCCACCACCAAAGAAAAGAATAGGACCTAATTTTATCGAAAGAAAGGTCTAGAACAGGGGAGGGCGCCACCACCAAAAGAATAGGATAAAAGAATAGAGGGTCCCAACGGCATAATTAGATCCCAAGCAAAGAATAGGATAAAAGAAGGGCATCTTTTAAAAGGGGTCGGAGAGGACGGCGTAGCGGATGGCCCGGTACAAAAGAGGAAGGAATCTCGTCATCAACATGTGCTAGCCATTACACCCTTGAAGAGTGTTGCATTGTTGGTTCTTTGCACTGGTTAAAATATAGCACAGTATTTTATCCAATCGCAATCAAATTACATGCTAGAGTAGAATATAATTGAGAATTCCACCAGATTACCAACTAATAAAATATAATCGATGCAAGTGTTTTATTGAAAAAATAATCGGTATTGTCTACTTCTATAGTGTTGTTGTATAGTTTTGAGGAGATAAATGTACAATAATTCATGGCTTGCACTAACCGACGGCAAAATAAATAAAAAAACCCCTCGAGTCTGCGCATTCTAGGCCATTGGCGGCTGGCGAGTGCATAAGAGGTTTGAGAAAGAGGATCGCCTCCTTTTTATAGGAAAATGTCGCATCTCAATCGCCTAGCAGATAACGCTATGTAATAAACTAAATAAAATTCTTATTGCTATCCAGCAAATTGGATTCTCTTCCAAGCTCCAAATGCAAGAAGCATGTATAGAAATATTTTCTTAATACTTTGGTTGTAGGACAAAAAATTCGGAGATAGCAATCTCTATTCTTGGCTATTCCTCTAAGATTCTCTTGTCCAAGAGATAAATCCGATTTCTATTTAGATGCAACATACATTATTCTTGGTATCGGGCGATGAACCTGGTGGACACTCATCTAGTGCCCATACGATCGGGCTAGAGGAGGGGCAGAAATGTTGCTTAGAAGGAATAATGTCATCTCCCATCCAAGGTTGAAGTTTTTTTTTTATGCGAAGGTTGACGTTCTTTCACCCGTCCATGAAAGAATTTTTTATCCGGTCTAACAAGGAATAACGGCCCTTGATTTGAATTCTACTATTCATGGAGAAGCTATCCTGGACAAACTTGAATACTACTATTTATTCCGGCTTATCACGCGACCAAGACAAGGTCTTGGAAGTAAAAGGAGTTTGAATATGAGGGACCCAGGAGAAATTTAAGAGGGCTAAATGCACAAGCCAACCGACTGGGTGATATCCGGACTCACGTGGGATATCGTGGGAGAGGCAGCTGGGCTGGACCGACACGGACGGGATATCGAGGTACCGGATGATGACACGTTGACGGTGCATAACCTCACTCTCTCTCCTTCCGGCCTCCATAAATGGTAGGCCTACTCGATGGTTGCAGAGGACAGAGAGAAGAAGAGAAATAGCTGGTTTAAGAGAAACCTGATCAGGAGTTGTCTGTTAATCTTCGTTCCATTTCTGAGTGAAGAAAATGTCGTGCTGCGGAGGGAACTGCGGGTGCGGATCTGGCTGCAAGTGTGGCACCGGATGCGGAGGGTAAGTGAGAACAAAAAAAAAAGAAGAAGAAAGAAATTCAGAATTTTTAATTGAAGTTTCTATGTTTTATTTCTTTCTGAGTTTCTTCCGTCTGCGTTTTTTCATTTTATTCTGATCTCTAGTTGTTCCTGGTTCTGATCAGCTGATTTCTGATTTTTAGTGTTTACATGTCTTATTTCCTCCTTGTTTCTGTGGTTTTTGGGGTACAATAGGAGGTCATGCGTGCGTTGCTATTCCGCTTTGGTAGGTTTCTGTTGTTCTTGTGCAGGATATCTCGTGATCCTTGGTCCTGATCGCATGGGCGTTTTCCCAGAGTTTCCAAAAGATTTAGTTCTAGATTGTCATGCAACCATGCTTTAAACTTTTGCCCCCCATAAAAAGCTCATGCTGTATCCTCTCTTTTTTGGTCGATCACCGAGTGCAGGTGCAAGATGTACCCTGACATGGCTGAGGAAAGGAGCACCACCACTCAAACCATGATCATGGGGGTTGCACCCCAGAAGGGGTATGTCTCTTCTACCCGTCTCGTTAACTCCCTATTCTTTTCGGAGGTGGCATTCAAGCAAAGATTAATTTCCCATCTTGTCGCTAGGCCACATCCCGTGTATTTATTTTCTAGAGAAGGGAGCCAACAGTTATTGAAAGCTCCTTTACTCTTCCCCTCTTGAAATTTTCATTTAGACACGCCTTTGGTTTTGTTTGCAGGCACTTTGAAGGGTTCGAGGTGGCTGCTGGATCCGAGAATGGTGGCTGCAAATGTGGGTCCAACTGCACCTGCGATCCCTGCAACTGTAAATGAGACGCAAAGCCTCGAAAGAGAGAGAGAGAGAGGAAGGGAATGCATACTGCTGTTGTTTCTAGTTCTATGTTGGTGTCTGTAGTTTGTGTCCGGACTTGGAATAGAGTCTTAGAGCTAAAAATAAGCGGCCATCGCTCTGAGTAAACCTCCTTCGGTGGGAGTTGGTGCTGCCATGGCCGAGAAAGAAGAGACCTCTCTCTTGTCTGCTTGTTTAGCTGTGCGTCCTGTGAGTGGGTGTCCTGCTATCTGTGGTGTGTTGCTTTTTACCATGTGAAAAACTGAAGACAGCTTTTTAGTAGAAGTAAGAAGCCTTATCCTCTGCGGCTAACGGGGACCGCGTGTCTCGTCTTCTTTCGTTTGCTTTTTAGTGATACGAACGGCATCTCCATCGAAGTGGCCCGGCTTGTCTCCAAGTCCTTTCAGCCACAGTAGTGACAAGAATGTTCGAGAATAATAGCAGGTTAAAGATTCTTATGGCACCTATATACCCATTTAAACATCTTTCAGTATCAGATTCTGCTCTAACGATCCTTCTTGGCTACCGAAAGTTTTTGCTCTCGCTTGCTGATCCGCGGCTAAAAATATCTATCACCACTCATCTGAACAAAATACTCGTGAGTTAATTGATTGATAAAATATCTCTGGGAACTTCTTGCTTGGTATTTACCATGTTATAATGGCAATTATGGTCTGTCATAACTAATATGCATACATCATCCTCATAAGAATAATGCTAGAATCCATAAACAGTGATTTCGTCAAATAATAGCAGCATCTTACTTTTAGCTGCCGCTATTGCCCACTAGAATGGATGCTAGTTTATAACAGTCAACGTGTCACGCTCCAAAAGAAAATCTAGCAAAAAGTTTGATAGCAGTACCCGCAACCATAGGGGACAGTTAATCCAGTGGGATACAATAGCCACCGTAACTTTTTGTTCAAGAATTAGTAACCTTGGGCAGGTGAGAAAGTTTAAAGAGGAATCACTTGCTTGTCATCGTTTCATGGCGAGAGAAAGCTTGCCTGAATGATACGAACATCTCTTTCTATCCATTAGCTTGACTGGATCGAAAGGATCTAATTCTCACGTGAATTCCTCATGTTGGTAACAAGAGCGAACCAAATTCATAGCATCTCGCTATTTCTTGATACGTCGAGCCTCACATGAAAGGTACCTACATACCTGTTTTGCTGTGTGACAGGGAGTCCCATCTTCTACAGATCGGATGCAAGCGACCTTCACAATAAAAAACTAGTTCCTTCAGCAGCTAATTTGATCGGAACTTTCCATGACTTTTTCTAGTGCCAAGGCTCTCGTGGTCTCCATCGAAATGATGAAATCAAGCGTATTAAAATTTCCATTTTCCCTTCCTTTGCTATCAAAGATCTCATAGCACGTTTAGCAGTGATAGCTCCTCCTTGAGTTTGAGGAACTGTAATATAGCTTAGAGGGTAGAGGTGATGCTGAAGGGTGTTAATTATGTTGGAATGATTTGTTCTATGGGACTCCGACTAGTTCATTTCTTTTGATTGCTGGTTGCCGAGTTGCAGGAACTTTGGCATGCAAGGATATCAATTACAATAACTTGAGTGCAGTTTAACTTTGATGAGAACCATTGAGTTCCCTCAGCTACAACCCACTTATTGATTGCAGCACAGGTTTAACGCTTGGGCTGCTTCTGAAGTCCAAAATCAATGTGGATTTATACCACATGATTTGAAGATCACAGTCGTCTTGGTAATTAGACTTGAAAATGATCCAGTAACAACCATCTAACGACATCTGAAGATAAAGAATTGTGCTGGTTCTGCATAAGCCTATCGCTGCTTGGCATTTCATGATGTTTTGCATGTCTCCATGAACCCAAATTTTGATAATCAGGCTCTAGCTAGGTACCCGGAAGCAATTGAAAGAACTGCTACTGTGAAAAAAAAAAAAAAAACGGGAAGCAATTAAATGACCCCATCTGCCAAGAACATTCATCTCTTAATTTTTACATGAGAAAAGAAAGTGAGAGGCAGTGATGTTAATTGGTTGTCACGGATTAGAATTTAGAATACCCTAATCCTTGCCTCATGGCCTGAAGGCGGAGTGCAGGTCCAACAAACTATTCTGAAGCATCTAATAAAGCAGCTACTGAGACATAATTGAGACGATCACTTTCCCTTCTAAAAAGCAAGCAGCGCCATGCCTATATGGGGCCAGCTTCATGAATTAATCAATGAACTCCAATGCTATGTTGAATTTTAAAGCTGCTTATGATTTGGAAGAAGATGTCACCGCACTCCCACCTTTGATTCAATCCAATGGATGATGGCAAATTTATACTCACTTTTGATAACAGATTTGAATTCTGCACCGAAACAGATTGTTGATAATGGAGGCAAAAGACTTGATGCAATTATGTCACTACAGAAAAAATAGTATTTCCGGACTCTAATCTGCCACGTCAGAAGGAAGAATCGTCAATTTAGGCAATGCTTTTTAATAACATCGGTAGGATTTATACTAAGACAATGTTTGTAAGCATCGTTCAAGGCTGACGACATTTATAAGCGCCGGCGGAAGCTGGATTTAGACGATGCTTATAAGTGTGATCAAAAGCAGTTTAATAGATACATACGGCACAGCCTTAATTATGCAAATCTGGCACAGCCTTTTTGTGAGGTAGTTGAACTCGAAAGCAGTAGCTACGAATCTAGGATGGCCTTGGCCGATATAGGTGCCCCAGTTATTGCACCGCCGAGCATCACATTCTTCTGCAGCAGTGGAAACAAGTCGATGAGAAGGCGATGGTCTCACCATATACATCAGATAACTCAGCCTGCATGTCGTCTACTTCATTAAGCCATAATGTAATGCAATTATAAGCAACTCAATGGAGAATAGAAGTCAGTCTGACTAGAACAAAGCATTCGCCAAAGCTAGAGGTCCCACATTACCTTATTTTCCTTGTTGCCAATTATGATAGCCATTATTGTTACTTTTACTAGATAGATAAAGTAAATACAAAATCCTATTCATACAGCAATTCAATGCATATATACCACCGAAACATAATAACAGGGAAAAGTAACCTCTCTTTTTCTATGAATTATACCGATTTCTTATAGCTCAATGTGCTGGATTTATTGCATTAAAAAAATAACCTTTTGCAGAGTTCTTGAACATATTACTCCATAAGTTATTTGGAATTTTTTGCCTTTATCCCGGCACTGGCGAGTCAGATTTACCCTACATGAAAAGGTTTCTCGAGTTACCAAGAGTTACCGGATTTTAGATTTTATGGTCGGTTTTTAGTTTCTCGGGGATGTGATGGGGGCCACGAACAAATGGATAAGTCTCCCGAGCGCGTTTTCCTCAAAAATAAAGCGCGGTGTTCGCGTGTCCAGTCCGTGCGTCAAAAGCAAAGTACCCGTCAGGAAAGCATGACATGCGGACCAACTCACGTGTTAACTGAGGTTAAAGTCGGCACCTCCCGTCAAAATTCACAACATTCTAGTGGCTGAGCTGCGCATGGCATGAAAGAGCCTTATTTATACTAAAGTGTACTTAAGTGCCGAGCGGATATTTTTGAAGAATAATTTTGCTACAGTGATTGAGTAAATTAGGTGCAGCCGTGCGAGGCCAGATCTACATCCACTAGTCGGGGATGTATGCCATCTTCTGGACAGTCTCGACTATTTTTAGGTCGCACATGTATTTCGAAAGACGAACAGTGCGGCGGACTGGGTCGCCTCTTCCGCAGCTCATCACTTCGGAGCTTTTTTATGGAATGGCAATGGCCTCATTCCGCAAGGCTTCGATCGTGTTTTGTATTCTGATTGCTCGTGGCGTACTCACATCCATGTGTAGTGAAACTCTAGTTTACCAAAAATAAAAAATAAAAAAAAAATCACAGCATCTATCAATTGTTTTTAACTAGTTTACTTGTATATTATCGTAAACTTTATTTGTTGTTACAGAATGATATACAACATCACGAGCTTATTTGTTTGGGCAGGAAATTGGAGGAGTAGTTCATTGGACTGGGCTTATTTAAAATCTTAAAATGTTTTTTTTTTTGGTGGGGGAGTTGGGGTGGGGTTAAACAAAACTTAAGAATGCTTTGCCAAGACACAGCTCTTTGACATCCCTCTGTTATATTATTCATCAATCTAATCAATCTAGCATCTTTGTCATTAGTAAAGCATTTATATCGTTTGTATGCCTCAATACCATTATATGCAACGGCCACTTTCATATTTAGAGTAGCCTTGTAATATGTAGCTAAGAGAGGAGCTGCGTCGATACGGTTTCGAACGGGGCTACGACAGGTCATTCCCTATTTTTTGTGTCTTCCCTAGAAAATCTATTCTTTTGATTCTTTTGAACGGGTTTAGCTGATTTTGATTCCGTAGAAAAATTGCGACCAGGAATGGTCAACTTTTGATGATCTCAATGTGCATGTCGTCTCATTGCACTAAGTAATTCCTTTTCCCTTTCTTTGATACCATTGTTGTTTATTTCTCTACTACTGAAAATTTGGTGAGTATGCTGTGTTTTAGGGTTCCTTTTGTTGAATGTGGGTGGTTAATATGGTCAAATCGAAAACCCATTTCAGCACCTATAGTTAATTGTGCTCTCTTTTTAGCAGATATCCTTCTTCTGAGATAGGAAAAGAGGTAAGCAGGTAGCTAGCTTGTTCACTGCACGTTAGCACAAAAGATGAGAGTACTGGAACCATGAAGAAATGGGCATATTCCCATTAGCTGTTCCTCATTATCATCCAGAAAATTCACATTTTGTGATCATTCAGCGACAGCCAATCCACCAATGTAAGCTACTATTAATTTGTGTTGTTAACAGTCATTCAACAAATTTGATAATTCAAGTAATATGAATCTGTACCTAGAAAAATGCCTGATTGCTTTGCAAAGTCCCCTGGATCTATTGCTATATGACCATGGCATCTCTTGCAAAGTACCTGAACAGATTTGCTGATACCACATGAAAGGCGAATTCGAGTCCTTCTCTCCTGTTGGCATTTCAATAACCTACACAACAAGAGGAATTCGACGGTAAATCGGCAGGTCATACCATCAGCTTTCTTTTTCCCAAAGCCTGAGACACTTGTAGCCTAACATCTCTCCTGTTGGCATTTCAATAACCTACAACAACAAGAGGATTTCGACGGTAAATCGGCAGGATTTCGCTACCACATCCTGCCCACGTTCTAACGCAGGATGAAAAATTTTTGCACAGTAACGACTACATCAACACTGAAAACAAGGAATGGCCGCAAAGATTTTAGAAGACAGATGAGACAAAATCCTTGTTAATAAGAACAGAGGATTCAGTAAGATGATTTGGAAGTCAGCAAGCAATGTGATTTACCAATGCTTTCATAAAGAATTATATGTGGTATTGCAGTATAATTCAATTCATACCGAGTTGCACTTTGGAAGGTGCAGCACAGAAATATCTATGCTTTGGAGGTCTCACTGAATCATCAAGCCCGGGAACTTCGTACATACCAACTCACAATACAGAATGGTCAAATATGAAAAGAAGGGCAAATTATACACGACTAATCAAAGTCATTCCCACAAAGATTGACAATTCCAATAATGAAATGAAAAACTAATCAATTTTTTTTTTTATATATATAGAGAAACAGATTATGTGTCTTAGTTCTCTCTTTCATACTACAGATCCGAGACCTGTACATGTGCCTGGTGCTTCTTCCTGCTTCCCCTCCCATATGTAACTTTCTGCTGTTAAAAGCTTAAAGAAGTACTCCAGCTGGAACCAAACACAGTTGGCTTCAGCAAACTTCACAAGAGTCTGCTAAGAGACTTTATTAACAACTTCAGATTCAGCCTTGCAGCTTCATCACCCGTGAAGCCTGAGATGTCAGAGCTTATACTCTGCAAATTTATTAGAGATTTTTAATATATAAATAAAAAACTTTTAGCACAGAAGTAGGAAATCAGAAAGAAGACAAGGGCCCCACCTCAATATTTTTCAGTGTGAATATAAAAGCAAAAATAGACTGCCTGATTAGTTCACCATTCTCAGGAGTTGAAAGAGCAGACTCCATCTTTCTGCAAGATCATTAAGGTTAGTAGCTAGTGACATGCGCAACCACCATGTTCGACCAAGTGCAGCACATCTCCACCTTTCACGAATAAGAGTTTTTATCCACTCATATTTGAATTTCTCTAATCCTTGATTTCCATTTAAATTCACCTTGATGGGAACAAAAAGGAAAAAAATATGCAGCATAATCCTTGAAATAAAGTCATATTGAATACTTATCTTAAAAAAGATAAAAGACATAAAAATAATATAGTGAAGACTGAATAAAAAAACAAACAGAAGGCACATTCAAAAAAAAAATATATCTAAGCATGTAGTCGAGCACTCAAAACTAAAGTAGGTGTACATGTATTTGAAAAAAGTTACCACTCTAGCCTTCAAAGTAATTATCTGAATGATTTGAATTTTAACATGTTTGAAAGATATGTAAAATAGAAATAGAGACCATCTAGGCACTTATTGGGTAGGTGTGCTACAATTGATGCAATTTGAATCCAGATTATCTAGATTTTTAATGGAAAATCTCACAAGTTTGCAGAGTCCAAGAAGAAAACTAAGCATCACAAAATTACAGGATGCAATCTTTTACAATTACTTCTGCTCTGCAAGGTTGAATTAGATTATTTGAATCTTTTCTCTGAATCTGTTATTCCCCACATGTTTATCATGAATGAATTCCCAGAGAGTGCAGACATAATCAACTTCGTTCTGAGGAAATTGTATATCGACTCCATTTTTTCTCAAAAGGATCACTAGTAATTCCCAGAAAACTCTATTACTAGTATAGAATAAGACCAAACTTCAACCTGATTGGCAATAGGAAGGGTTATTATATGCTCTGAAATTCTACCAAATTTACTTACTGAAAATATCCACAATCTCCTCAAGAACTGAAATCTATGACATGGAAGACATGATGGACTACGGAAGAAATACCTAATCCAACAAGTTATAAAAAGACAAAGCAAATAACCAGCAAGACCTATTCTAACTATAATGGTTCAGTTTTATCATAAGTGTGATATATGTTTGTCAACCCTCTGTAAATTGGTGCTTATTTCATGACAATGCACAACAGGTCAAGAGATGGACCTGCCTAGAATCCAGAAAAATCGTTTTGCAAGAGGGGGGGTTACCTTGACATTAGCAAGAGTCTAGACAAAAAGAAAATAACAAGTAAAAAAAAAAAAAAAAGAAAGAGTGAGAGAGCAAAAGTTCCATTTTCCATTGGTGTACTACAATAGTGAAGAAGGTTACTCAGAGGGGTGCCTTAGTTCTGCACATTAGCATAAATTGGAGCCTCACTTTTGCTAAGGCTTTGCCTGAGTGATGCCAGTATTTAGATGATTGAAGTCATAATGCCAGTATTTAGATGATTGAAGTCATAATGCCAGTATTTAGATGATTGAAGTCATACCAACCACATTAATCAAGTCTATACATAAGGCAAAAGAAAACTCCACTGAAGGATTAGCTCAACTACCAGTCTTATTTCCGTTAGAATGCATGATCAACCACACAACTAAGCATACTTATAGATGGCTTGGGTTACCAGAAGATGAATTAGATATCATTTAATGCATCAGACATTAAAGTTTCTCTCAGAAAGTATGGCCCTAAATCAAGCGGAATAGAGGAAAAGGATTCACGTTGCCAATCCCAAATAGTTTGGCATTGAGACTTGTTGATTAGTAGATATTAAAGTTTGAATCCAAATCCAGAGAAATCCCTCATGGCTATATCTTTCAGTTCAGAAAATTATATTAAAAACTTGATAGAGTTAAACAAGAGTTTTTCTTGATTCCCAAGGGATCGCTCACTAATTTTAGGCTGTTCTGTAATTTTCAAGATGGTTTATGCCAGCTAACTATAAGAAACTACAGCAGACCAGGCCTTCAGTTACATGTAAGTGTTAGCTGGACTAGGTCACAGGAACAAAAAGAAAAAGGAGGTGTGCAGCTACAGAAATTCTAGGGAACTATTTTAGCAACAGCTTGTTTTGGTAACTGTACTTGGACATCCATAAAGAGGATCTACTTGGATAACTATCGGAGAAGTTGCTAAATCCCTTCTTTTAAATACTATTTTGGAGTTTTCACTGGACTCAAACCAAGGTCTCTCAAAAAAAAAAAAAAAACAAGCCAACAAAAAGTTGCTCAGACTAAGGACCATATGAAGAATCTGTTTCTATCAGAACGCAATGCCAGCTATAATATGCAATATTGAGTAAAAGTACAGATTTATCATAACCAAAAACAATGACTAAAATCTATAAACTAAATTAACCTTCAGACAACAATAAATCTTAATTAACCTTAAATCTTGTCATCACCAAACTTAAGCTAATTCCTGTAAAGTGTAATACTTGACTGAATTTATAAAGGCTAAAAGGAGATAAGCTTTAGAAAAGCCCTGAAGATTATTACATGCCTTAAAGGGTCATGAACAAATTCATGCATTATTTTTTCAAGAAAAATGGGAAAAATAACCATGCCGAACCCCTTAAAACTACCAAAACAACTCTAAGCACGTATACACATGCAACCTGATACAAATCCTATTACATCACCACTCAAGCAATTTATGCAGAATTCAAGCATCAATAGACTTGTAAGAACATATGATAGAAGCAAGATGCTATAAAAATCAAAAGACAATAGCTGGCCTCGAAAATTGAGGTTCACTTATTGTACCTCAAATCCTCTGTTGCATCAGCCAGCGTTTTGGTTAAACTCTCCACATCCTTCAGCAGAGCATTATCACGAACCTTGATAAGCAAAGGTTGTATATTTTCAGCCAAGGCTTCAATCTGTTACATCACTACAGCAGAAATCTATGTAAGCACACCTAGTTGCTTTTAATTTATGGATCATGCTTATATTCTTAAATACAAAAAGAACAGCTGACGAAAAAAAAATATATGGACCCATTAAAATATTGAGATTTTGCATGAAAAAATGCTCCTTCTCTTGTGAAGTCTGCTTGAGGTTGAGAGGAAGCGATAAAAGCTGTGATAGAGAGAGGAAGCAAGAACAGCTATGATAGATTTTGCCATAGTAGTAGACATAAGGATGTTGACCAACTACATGGAAATGTCTCAAACTTACAGTAGCAGTCATCAAGGTTTACTTTCAGGACTTAGTATGATGTTTCATCAACATATTGCCACTTCAATCTGATACCCTCAACTAATTTACAAAATATAACCAACAGATTCTGCAAGCCAGGTAGAACCATGGAATTATTCCTGCATGACCAGCTAACCCAACTGGACTTAAACGTCAAGGCAACATCTTCTGGCCATAAACACAAACTAGCAAGAAAGATTCAACATACAGAAAAGACAATACTGGTCCCTCTTTGAGTATTAAGAATAGATTCACAAGAATATTAAATACTTTCAGTATCCTAAAAGTCAACAGAAAAGAAACTAAGGTTTCCTTCATGACCTACTCATCCACAAACGAAATCAACTCCTCATTTGGCCATAAGAATGAATTACAAAGACTGATCATTTGAGATATGAAGATCAAAATTTCAAAATCAATTCAATAAGTTAAGACCTTGGAGACTAAGGGAAAAGGGAAGAAAAATTGACTGGAAAAATCAGATGAGCTGATGATGTTCTTTAATCTGGCTCGTATTTCTTAAATAGTATCTAGGTGTTTCATGCCTTCAATTGCATGGGTATGAGAAGCATCTTTTAATCTAAACTACAAGTTAGTCCTCGGCCATGATTACGCATCCATCATGAATATATAGTCCATTTACTCTGTCATGATCAATACACCACCAGAGTCACAGCAGAATGATCATAAAAAGAACTACTTCTTTGCTGATATTATATTGCATACAAGCCAGCAAGACAAGTGACTAATTTCAGACTGAGATATTCCTCCAGATACCCTTGTTATAGATCAGTATCCAATTTATTTTAATACCAGGTCTGTGAGGCGTGCGAAAACAGATAGATCAGAACAGATTTTTTATCATCTGAATAATAGAAGATGCTGTAGAGTTTTAAATATTACGTACAAATGAATAGACTATATAAATGTCCACACCTTTGCAAGGAGGGGCTGTGCTTCTTCCACAACAGATGCAACTTTTTCAGCCAATCTGTAGCTTTGAGAAACACCAATTTCTTCCATTTCTCGTCCAAGACGGGTAAATATTCCAACCAATTCATCCAAGCTTACCCCCTGTTGTCCTCTTATTTTCTCTCTATCACAAACAATAAGATCTTCTTTGGCACAATCTGGATCAAGGGGACCAGCAGATGGTGTGGGAAGTGGATCTCGTGGTGTAATATCAATCAGAGTCTCCATAAGAAGGCCAGACTGATTCACCTCAACCAAAGAATTACGAGGTACAATAATTTTGTCATCCTCAAACTGGCAAACAAAAGGTTAAGGGACTAATTATATATCAATTTTGAATATTTGATCCATTATACAATGAAACTACTGCAGACACTTAAAAATCTTTAATTATGTTAGTGCAAATGTTGTATATGGATTTTGAGCTCATTAATCATCATAAGCAAACATGCAATTGCTATTAAACCCTTCTCCATACCATGTTATTTACTGTTTAAAACAAATGGCAAACTTTCAGAGTCTAAATCTTTTCTAAATGCAGTTTGCGAGCTTCACCAAAGAATATAGGGATGTCAAACACTGTATTCAGATTTAATGCTATAAAAACCTGTAGATCTGAAAGACTGCCAATGGAATCAAGAGTTTAAATAATGTTACTCTGCAATTAAGGAAAATATGATAAAAATGAAGATGAACTTTAAGAGTAAGACATATTTCTGGTTCAGAAGATGGAAATCAAATCTCAGAAATCGGCTGACCTGATGCATGCGGTGCAATTGGTTTTATGGAAAGATTTTCCATTCTCTTTGATTGTAAAAGAGAAGTTTTACAGTATTCTCAGAAAATATTCATTCAGTATGATAAATAACATAACTATAGGATATATATGAGACATCAACAAGTAGTCTCATCACATTAAAATGCACTAAATTTAAGATTAACTCTATAACATTGGTTCCTATTCAAGGACAAGTTCTTAAAATAGCAAACTGCATTCAAATCATCTCCCATTACTCCCATCAAATTTGCCATCCCTCAACTCTTCATCCCTCCTTCCCAGGGTCATTCTAGCCTACTATTTTATAAGAACAGGCCCAAGAAGCCAATAGTATTAATTTTTTTCCTGACTTACTGGCTTAAAAATCAATCTTTCATTTTCAGATCTGTAGATGATAGACAGTTGCTATTAAAAGAAGATCAAACAGGATCCCGTACACGTGAAACTAAACTACAAACAGAAACCATTTGCAAGCATTAAACTGATGGAAATTAAAATGCCGAGAAGAATATGTTAAAATGTATGTGCATATAAATAAAGACATGTATCTGAAGCGTTAATAATAATAATAAAAAAGCAAGTTCTGTGAATTATCACAGTACAAGTTTAAACACACCCAAGCCTCAGTGGCAAATGTGATATCATTGTTACTAAGAAATGATACACTAGTAGAAACCAAAAATAATTTCCAAGATGAGTACCGCAGGATAGATGAGAAGAATATTATATGGAATCAAAAATAAGTTGAATGAGAGTAAATAATCCAGTTTATAAAGTTCACTGAAGCCAAATAAGTGATCTGCAAGGAACCAATACGTAACAACAAGCAAGGAATATCCAAATATTTTCACGTAAAGGTTTGATAGAGCAAAGCACACGCACCTCAACAGTTGCATCAATACTTTTCAAAGATGAATTGACACCAACCACACTTCCGACGGTCACCCCTCGTATCCTGACTGGGGTTCCCACGCAAATCCCGCAAGCTTGCGAGAATTCAAACACGGCATGATATTTGCTGAACCTTGACCTCACATGGAAGCCCCTTAGCCACACAAGCGTGAGGGCAAGAAGAGCTGCCCCGGACACCGTAAACAGCCCGATGCCGCCCTCCCAGATGCTTTTCCGACCAAACGCAAAATCACTAAGTGGTCGCAAAGTTTGCTTCCAGATGGTCCCAGGAACTTCAAGCACAAGGGCCAGCGGGTTCCTTCCTCTTGGAGAAGATGATGGATTCCGACCCGCACCCGCAGAACTTGCCCTTACTTGATAAAGTTTCTTTGAAGGTTTGGTGGGAAGATGGGGGACAAAATTTTGAGAATTACGAAAAGGTGAAATCAAAGACTTGCAAGAGGAGGCCTGAAGCCACGGACCGCCGACCATCTTTCCAGCACTAAATCTTTGCTCTGCCAATCGGAATTAGATCGAACAATACGTGGATATTTCAGCTGTGAATTCAAATTAGCTTGAATCCAAGGGGAAAACTAGCAAGCAAACATGTGATTGAGATTTCGATTAAAATTAAACCTAATCAGTCAGCAAGAGATCGTACGACCAAACCCTAAAATGGGTCAAAGAAAACATGTGAAGAGCTGAACGTAGAGAAGGTGCGATGCAAGAGAAACCGTACAGAACTAACAGCGATGGTGTAAGTAGTCACTCGTAGTGAATAAAATTATAAGACCCCTAGAGAACGAAAACCCCAGAGATTCAAACATCAATTAAATATAGAATTTTTGAAGAGGGAGAAGGACATGGAAGTAACCTGGAGATGGTTTTTTTTTTATCCGAACTTAGATTGAAGAGAGAGGAGAGGAATGGAGATAGAAAAAGAAAACTCGTTAGATCATTATATTGTCCTCCCTCGCTTCTCTCTCTTGCGTCCAACGACGGCGACGACGGTTGGTGGTCTTTCGCCGTCGCCGCAGTGCACCAATGAGAAGGGAGAAGCAACGCCCACGAACAACAATCTCAAGCGGTTTATTAATTTCAGACTTGCGGACCATTCCGAACCGTTCGTACCTACAAGATGAGCGCTTTTAAACGGCTACGTTGGGTCATCAGATGTTTCGCTGTTCGATTCGTGCACCAAGGTGGTACTTCTGTTATTTAGGTTAGATTTGTTAAATTATTCTCATCTCTGAGACAACTTTTGGTAACGGTAATATATCATAATTTGGGTTGGACTGAGGACAATCCAACTCACAAGTATCGCTTCTCTTTAGTTTGGGGCCGAAAGTGTCGTTCTTTGTATAATTTGGGCCTGTCGACTCGATCCAACAACAATGCTGTAGACAGATTGTTTAAGTCAACAGCTAGTAGCCAAGCAGATATAAGAATATCAGAGTCTATTTTCACCACACAGATACGAGATAATGATATATCATTTTTCTGGTTATAGCTGTAAGGACGGCAAGAATAAATAAATGCCTTTCCGCATCCTCCTCCTCAAGGTGCATCAGATGTCAGAGCAATCAGGGTACGAATGCGTCATCACCAAAATAAAGTGCAACCAGTAAAGGAGCGGAGTCAAGAATAAATGAATGCCTTTCCTCCTCCTCCTCCTCCTATTTCCAGTCCCTTCCCACGCAAAACCTTAGAATTTCGAAATAATTCAAACTCACTCCTCTCTTCCCATCTGCTTCCCCCAGAACATGGCGAAATCCGCCCTCCTTTTCGCCCTCGTTCTTCGCCTCCTCACCTCCGCCCTCTCCATTTCGATCGGCGTCAACTACGGCGCCCTCGCCGACAACCTCCCCCCGCAGCCCCAGGTTGCCGCCTTCCTCAAGGCCAACACCTTCATCGACCGTGTCAAGCTCTTCGACTCCAACCCGGACTTCATCCGCGCCTTCGCCGGCACCGGCATCTCCCTCATGATCACCGTCCCCAACGGGGACGTCCCCTCCCTCGCGAAGGTCCCCGCCGCCCGCGCTTGGATCGCCAACAACGTGGCCCCCTTCCACCCGGCCACCAACATCTCCCTCCTCGCCGTCGGCAACGAGGTCATGGCCACCGCCGACCGCAACCTCATCGCCCACCTCGTCCCCGCCATGCGCTCCCTCTCCACCGCCCTGGCCGAGGCCGGCTTCCCCGAGATCCGCGTCTCCACCCCGCACTCTCTCGGCATCCTCTCCGCCTCCGAGCCCCCGTCCTCCGGCCGCTTCCGCCGGGGCTACGACCGCGTCATCTTCGCCCCCATGCTCGATTTCCACCGCCGGGCCAAGACCCCCTTCGTCGTGAACCCCTACCCCTACTTCGGATTCACGGAGAAAACCCTCGACTACGCGCTGTTCAAGCCCAACGCGGGGGTATTCGACCCGGTCACCGGCGCGAACTACACCAACATGTTCGACGCCCAGCTGGACGCGGTGCACTCGGCGATGAAGCGGCTGGGGTACGGGGACGTGGAGGTCGCGGTGGGGGAGACGGGCTGGCCGTCGGTGGGGGACCCAGACCAGCCGGCGGTTAGCTTGGAGAACGCCGTTTCGTACAACGGGAACTTGATCCGGAAGGTGAACTCCGGGAAGGGGACGCCGCTGATGCCGAATCGGACTTTCGAGACGTACATATTCGCGCTCTTCAACGAGGACCTGAAGCCGGGGCCCACCGCGGAGCGCAACTTCGGCTTGTTCAAACCGGACCTGACCCAGGTCTACGACGTCGGGCTCATGCGAGGAGGCCAGGTTAGCCCCATTGTTTTTTTTCTTTCTAAATTGATCGATCAGGGTTCTTGAAGGGAATTAATTACCAGGGATAGTGGTGGAAGGTATACGGCCAAACGAGCCTGGTTCGTCGGCCGGAGCCTCCTCGGTTCTGAGGAGCAGTGGGCCATCATGTCTCGTTTCCGGGGATTTTTTCCTCTTCCAAAGAGAGAGAAATTTCTCTTCTTTTTAGGGAATTGTTCGGTCTGGTTCAGAAAAATTCGAACCAGCTTTACATTGTGTAGACCAGCGGTCGCAGCCACGTAAGGTAAAATGGTGAAAGCTTTGATGAGCGCCGAAGTTACGGGGACAGTCCGGTTCGGGAACGGATTGAACCCATAAGATTACTGGGCTCGATCCGGTTGGAAAGCTGGTTTGTAGCCAGAGTTGAGTCCGAGGGTACGAGTCGCCCGTGCATGTCCTTCCGACAGACGTGCTTTTATTGCTGGACACTTGTACTACGTACACTTGGTTCGTGCACTTTTATTGCTGGACACTTGTACTACGTACACTAGGTTCGTCAGCATATTACATGTCTCTCCTGTCCGAGTAGCTGTCAGATTCTGATCTTCGGCACACGCTTGGACCCACATGGCCGGGGTCCCATGCCTTCGTATTCTCTCTCTTCCATTTTGCGTGCGGGACTGGCGTTGCTTGCATCTTTCGCGCGACAGAATGATTCACCTCCGCGCCATGGTCCCTGATGCGGTCGTTCGGAGTGCTCCGAGATTTGTGCAGGATGCAATCTAATGGTCGACGTTGCGAAGGAAGATTGACCATTCTTTCGTACTTGTAGTTTTGCGTGAGGATTTGAAACAAGCGACGCGTGTCTTTCGCCTGCAACAAGAAAGCACTAAAAAAAAAATCCCCGTCGCTCTCTCTATTTTTGTATTTTTATCTATTTATTTATTTATTTTCTTTTTTTTTTTTGGGGGGGGGGGGGGGTGGGGG
>JAOXJJ010000195.1:9310137-9340507 GCA_025769935.1 Phoenix roebelenii
CCCCCAAAAAAAAAAAAAAAAAAAAAATGAAAAAAGAAGGAAAAAGAAAAAGAAATATCACCATTTTAAGCAAAAATACTTTGCTAAATACAGGAATATATTACCTACAAATACTATTTCTCCCTATTTTTCTCCTTGAATCTGGAGAAACTTTAGAAGTTTGACCTTCCTGATGCATGAGATAAATACACATAACAAGTCACATCTCCACACCCACCAGCTAGTCTTTACCTTTCATAACAAGACCAATCTTGCTCAAAATTGTCTTAACTAGGAATTCGGCACCATTTTGTCAACAGTATTCCAGGGTTTTTTTTTTTTAAGAAAAGGGAGGGCTGTAGACCACCTAGAATCAATGGTATTCCAGGTTGAAAGATGATCATAGGACATTCAAATTTTGGTAGATCACCAAAATCCACAAAGCCACACTTAGATAGGGATGTTAATTGCCAAATGTCACACTTGACTGTATTGCAAAAAAATAAGGATCTTTTTAAGTTCTTAATTCCTATGCAACCAGGCAAATTAAGTTTCTCATGAGACATGGTTGTAGCGAACATCCATATTCAAAATCTATAGGGAAGAAAAAGATGTTATTGTGACTTGGTCAGAACATCAAGGAAATTCTAACAAAGCGCATGTTGGTATACTACTAACAGGGATAAAATCATAAGCATTGGAACTGATGTGGTAAAGAAAGTGAAGAGGCAAGTAGGCAACATTAATATTCTTTTGAATGGAGGAGTGAAGCTTAGAACCACATAAGGTGCTCATAATATCCTATAGCAGATTTGTCTCAAATCATCTAAGGAAAAAGGAAAACTTGATGTCCAAAATTGCAACTGTTCAAGAAATTCATGGTATTATTAGATAAACTTCAGTTGTCTTCTCAAAGAGTGCAACATTCCCATGACACACATTAGGGCAACTTTATCACATGGTCATTCTTCATTTCCTTCTACAAGCAGGATATCAAACATCAAATAAAAGGAACTCTATAAACAAATTCTAATTATTCAAACAAGCTCAACAGTTAAATGCATCATTAAAAAAAAAGGAAACTTCTGTAAACAAATGAATATATTCCAAGTTCCAGTTTGCACAGCATACCGTTGTTTCAAGGATGACAGATATCGATCATGACACTCCTGATGCACAGCATGCCCACAAGAAGAAAGATGAATCCCATCACAATTGCTCGGACCAAATCTATTGATTTTGGCAGTTGAAGAAGTAGGCTTTGATGATAAATTTGCAAGATGTTGCAAATTACTAATGGAAGAGTGATGTCTTGAAGTTTCTTTTGTCAAATATGCAATGCACTCTCCAAGCACAGAAGACCCTATGTTTCTGCTTTTCTTTGAAACTACTGGAACATGAAAAGTAGAACATGTCTGTTTACCATCCGGTGCCTCTGAATGGGATTCAATACTATGTATATCCCCTATAATAGACTGATAGATTTCATCCTCTATCATCTCCAGAGACAATGTGTCTGTGCCAGTATCACATGATACAGCAGGCAGTTGATTTCTAATATCAGGAAGCCGTTCTTTACAAAAGTATAGAAATGCATCACCTTCTGCAGGTTCTATATCAACGGAAAAATCAAGGCCCGCAACCTGAACTAATTGCGCTGGATTGCTTGAGTCACCACTAGATGCATTAACAAGCCCTTCTTTTCCAATTGCTTGTATCTCCTTATCTGACTGGCCTCCATCTTCCCATGATGGTGGACCTCTCTCAACAAAAGTTGTAAACCGAGATTTCTAATTTCAATAAAGTGAGAAAATGAAAGTACAGTCAATAGTGGAAAACAACAATGAAAACCAGTAATTTCTTGATGGCATACAAGTATCCGCTGACAGTAAAAAGTGAAAATCATGAGAAGACCTAGTGATCGGTATGCATCTGCAAGCACTCTAGCGAGCAATTCTTTTTGACAATTTACTGAATATGAGATATAAAAGTATTTCACTATGATATAATCTGAAGAATGCCCAACATTCTAAAGTAAATTATCAGAAACATATTCTTACCTGGAGAAGAATCAGGAAGCACAACGGACTCTGGGAATCTGGATCATGGCAAAGGGCACAAATAGGTGCTGATTCCTCGGGGACATGATCAACTTCTGGGTTTGACACTTCTTGCTTGGATATCGGAACATGTGGTTCATCATTAGTCATGGACTTAAGGCTGGCGATAAATCTTGATTGTTCCGCTCTCATTTTTGCCTACAATGTACCCAATGAACAAGCAAGACAAGTAACACAAAAATAAACAAAGTTTTCTTGAAATTACAATATCTGTACGCACATCACAAATTTTCCAAAAAATCACAATATTCGTAAGAACAACATGTTCAAATAGGAACAATTTCCTCAAAACGAAAAGGAGCTGCTTCTAAACATGCCCACAGCCCGTTAATATTACATGCAATATTTACTGCATGGCTATCTGGCATATATGGATCAAACAAGCATCAAGCCTTATTTTTCATACATTTGATATTCATGAATAGCCCCATGACCAATCAAACCAAATGCCAAATATATCCTTTAGAGATATTGGTCTATTATATATTATAATGGTCATTTATATAGATTGTTTAGTAATATCATCACACACCACATGAAAGGTGATAACATATTGTAATTGTGCATAAAGGAGTCAAAAACACTCGTTTCTCTATAACAGCATAGAGAATTGCTTCGAAAATAATTCGATGACCAAGAGAGTACAGTACTTATTGTGCCAATGAAGTTTGAAAAAGTGTAATCCGATGCTGGGGCAACTTGAAAATCAAAAGAAGAAGTCTATACGATTCCTCTAGATTGATTACCTAAGAAAGATCTTTATATGTTTTCCTGGTTTAAAGATTTGAGAACAGTAGGCTATAACATGGAATTTGACAATTTACAAACTCTGGTAAGGGTGAATATCACGTATCTCATGAAAAGCTTCTCAAAGGGAATATATCTAGCTGACAGAAACTACATGTGCAGGTCAACAACTCTACATGCATATGTTTTCTTTCTTTGAGAGTGTGAATAAACATAAAATCAATTTTCCTCAATCACCTAAATCATCTTTCTCACGTCTTTCATCTTCAGGGACTTTAACTTCAAATGCCCCAAGGAAACAATCTTGCAAATGATAAGCGCAAGAAACCACATGCTGAATTCACCACACATAACTTTGAAAGGCTGTTACGGAGCACACGGTTCAAATATATCAAGTTGATAAGTCATCACACACATCCATGTAATTTTGCGCAGCTATGGCACATAATCTTTTTTTTAAAAAAAAATGAAGGATTAATCAAGCTTGAAGGTTCAAAATGAATACATAGGTTAAACTTTAAAATAGTTAGTCAAAAAAATAATCTAGATTTGATCACACAAAAAACAAAAGGCTACAAAATCTTACCATTATGGCAGCCTGATGCTCTCGTGCTTTTGCCCTACGCTCCTCAGCATCAGAAGATGGTGCGGAACTCTGAACGGTAGGATCAGGAAACTGCTGAAGCATTCGATAGACCACATCTGGCGCCAGTTGCTTCAGAACACCCATGCAATCAGTACTCAGCTGAGCAAACCTCTTCAATAAATTCTCAATCAGAGAAAAAATGTTACACTGCCTTGTCTTAGAAAAACTGTTGTCACTTTCTTCCTTATGCTTCCTCATTAATGAAACTAGCAGTGACAGCAAGCTTTGGTTCTTCCAGAACATAGACTCACTAGAGGCACTCATATCAAACTCTTCACTAGCATGAGTCAATATAGGAAAAGAATCTTCTGAACAGCTCATGCAAGACTGATTATCACAAGTCTGTGAATCACAAATATCTAATGCTAAAGAAAGTAAGTGCAATGCTGTAATGAGAACAGAGTCAGGAGTACGAGACACTGTCGAAACAGCATAAAATAGAACCGCACGGACAATTTCAAGAACTGCTTTTGATGTAGCGATTCTAGAAATGGTAGTCAAGGGTTCAAAGACGGCAGTCCACCGAGGAAGCTGAACATCAAGTGCAGAAACTTGGCAGAACTGAAAATATCTCTCCTCTGCAACTTGCAAATCCCTATAATTCCAGCGGGGATGATACAGATCCAATTCTTTCCAGTAAGCTTTACAAAGAGAATATTTACCCTGAAATGCAGGAAGATATCAGTTTACCTTAACTGATCACAGGCCAAAATTTTCGAAAGGAGAAACATATATTACAACATAGAGCAGAACCTGCTTCATGGCAGATGGATTCGAATACACCGCAAGCATATCAACAACATTTTGAAGCTGGTTACTGTTTGAAAGATCGCGAGGAAGAGCTTTTACCAGCTGGCTATGAGTTGCATCTCCGGTAGCTAGCTTATAGACCAACTCTCTCTTCAAACTTTCTACTAGAGAAAGTCCAGAAAAACGTCGTTCTTTGACTATTTGTATGATGAAAGTTAGCATTTCCTGCACCAGAACTGGCTCATACCTGAAAATAATGTTTTCCTTGAGGCATTTGACTGAAAGATCTGTTTAGAACATGTTTTTTTTGGGAGGGCTCTAGTATAACTGGTTTACAAAAGCATCAAACAAAATGCAGATATGAAGGTTCTGTACTATAGATCAAAGTTTTTAGAAAGTAATTACACCTGCCCTAGGAAGTGCAATCTTCACACAAGTTCTGCTGCTCTGTCCACATGCCAAGAGTAGCACTTACTACTATTAAATGCGAATATGCAAAAATCTAGGAGAGAAATAGAGGATAATCTGTTTCTCCGATAAATGCAGCAAAAATTATTCTACCATAATAAGGCACAAAATGTGCAAGAAACCATGGTTTCTAAAACTATTCCCAACGATATACATCTCTTACATACTAAAAGCTTTCAAAGTAAAAGTTTTGGCACACAATGTTCCATTCTAACATATTTGAATCTAGTAAGGAACTTAAGCAAAACAAAAAATAACAGGTAAAGATAATTTACAAATTTCTAGAAGGTAGAATTTAAGTTCAAGCTATCGACATACAGGGAAAATGATAGTTAAAAAAAAATGAGTTGAATTCACATAATGGAGTTGTTATAAGCACTTGTTATGAACTGATGAAAATTTTACCACAGCCACGAGAAGATTGCATATTTCATGCCCTAAGATTCAAGACAGCCAGTTAAAGATATTTCAACTAAATTTTCCATCTAAAGAAGAAAATTTCAAATCAAATTAGACTAGCAAAACACTGTGCTTTTCAAGTAAGGTTGGAAGACAGCTACTTTGAAATAAGTTTTACTATAAAGGGCAAAAAGCTTCATCAAGTTATAGCTGCCGGAAAAAATGATCAATACCCTTGGGTCACATCACCTGCATTTGACTCAATTTTACAAAACACCATGGCGAACCTGTAGTAACTGACATTATTCTTTACATGCATTATTGACCCACCCCATCTTCCAGTATATTCAGGTTTCTTATCCAGTCCTCTGTTCACAAATCATGATCCCAAGCATGGACCACATTAAATGAAGCTAGAATAAATAATAATGTTCCGCAGCAATTAAGTAGCGCATGAGGTCTCCAACATTTCTCAAGGACAGTAATTAACAAGATAGTATTCTAGGTGTTCTTTATCCCTCAGTGAACTGCTGGTAGTGCGCCAGTTTATAACTACATAAACCATATAGGAGACTCTCAATTCAAAAGAAAGCAAACAACTCTCTTCAACCATAGTGATGTCCCCTCCACCCCCAGCCTTATCGCATCAAAAAGTGGAAATATATCAGTGAAAAAACAACCTTGAACTTCAATCCAGCTAAGTTACAAAGTTGCAAGTTTAATGTCATCAGCAAAGAAAAAGAGACGAGAAGAGATGTTAGAAGTTATGTCTAGCTCAATCCTGGGAAGCTGGATTTTCCTAACCTATAAACCTCACTTACTCCTGTATACACCAGTAATTACATATTGTAGATTAATACTAATAATTACAAAGAGTAGGGGAAAGAAAATAACAACAAAGTAGATATGCCAACCTATACCTCTCTGTCACCCCCAGACCCATTCTCAAACACCATTTTCATATCGCAGGACACTACCATTATTAATTACAAAGAACCGAGAAAATAAAAGGACAGTATAATTTGATCAGGCTGAACCCATACCACCCCCTCCCCAATAAAATAAAATAAAATAAAAATCCATATTGCAGTTTTACTACTAATAATAATTGCAAGTTTTTGAAGGTGAAAAATAGATCATGCCAGAATCTTTAATACTGTTTTTTTCATCAAACCTCAAGGTTATCCTAAAGCTTTTGCCCCCCTAATTGATGATCTTCAAAAGACCTCATGACTGCCCAACAAAATGATTTCATTCGAACTTCATCTTCCTTTGTGCCAAGGAATCCAATGCCAAGCAGTAATTGTGAAAAAATATGTTTAACTTGTATTAGCCATGGCCAGTACAATTTCAACACATCTATCAACAGCCGGTCATATAAAATACATCAAGCCATCGCCATACATCGCTCCGTAGACACAACATAACTTTACCTACCTTGGCTAGTAGGGCACATGATAGCAAATTTAACTATTTTGGATTCTCTTGTCATATTATTTACTGACTACACTCGCTGTGGCACTTGATACTAGTTTTTTTAAACTCTTGCTCTGCACTGACTTCTAATCAGTTTACCCATGCCAAACTTATTCACTCTCTTATCTCCACAGGAATTCACTGCTTGGGCTACAATCATACGAGGTTTCCTCAGCTGGAAACCTCTTACCTATTGTTTGTGAAAACTTCACTCATATTAACTATGTCAGTCCTTTTGCCCATATCCTGTCATTCATCTGCATTAAGTTCTTGACTTGCTCAGATTCTTAATATAGGTATATGGTGTGAGGCTGTAAGCAAAGTTTAGATGACATGGATACAAGTATGGTAGATTTTTCCTCAATGACAGAATCATGTTACTGTGCTCTTACTACTATAATCACTTATCAAACAGTTAAGAAGCTAGTTCCCAGTTCCCACATGTTAGAATTTCCTCAAACTGCAAATGAAGGTAGAGATAAATTGAGAGAAGAAAGCAATATTGTAAACCCTGAGTCAGCATCTGCATCATTGTTATTTTCATTCCCTGGGATCCACTGTCAAGGTACTTGCTCATTCTCCACGACCCCTCCCCCCCAACAAAAAAAAAAGGAAGAAAAAGAAAAGAGAAAAGATGCAACATAAGTTTAAAGCAGTGAAAAACAACAACCTTGTGAAAACAAAAATGCCTAGTCGGCTAGTAGTTAAATTCAGGGATATGTTCTACTATCTGTAAACTCACAGCTGAGTTGCATGATACAGGAACAATCAAAAGTAGACCCAATCTGCTCTACTTTGAGGAAGTTAAATGTTTTTGACTTCATTCTGAACTCAATCACTAACACATGATAACTGAAAATGCAGTGAAACCTTAAGATACAGAAGGGAGACCCTAATTCAAACAAGGACAGACTAAACGGAAAAATAGCTGCATTTTTTCCCAAATTATTGTTGAATAAGCCAAAATCCAGTTTGACCCATGATGCTTCTCTTCAATTTTCACTACTTAATGATCGATCCACAACACCAAAACTCAATATCCATGTTTTATTTTTAATCTGGAGAAGTATACTCCACTGTACTCCCTGATGTAAACAATGACGTAAACAGCAAGCATTATTTCACCGACAAGAATGTCTATACAGATCCTACCCTGCCAGTTCTGGGCGAAAGTCAAGAAAATAGTCTCAAATGTATGCATCGTTTTCAATTAAGAAATGCATAGAATTCTCTAAAGGATGCACACTCCCCATATTTTAGAACATGTGGCTCTAGACAGAGTGGAATGGAGGAGAGGGATTCATGTAGCCAGCCCCAATTAGTTTGGGATTAAGGTTTAGTTGAGTCGAGTTTGAGTTATGCACACTCTTCGCTTTTAACAAGTTGATTAAACCAACAATCGGAAGTAATGACCAAGCCATGTTTTGAGATTTTGCAATGCTTCCCGTTACTAAACCTTTTCTAACAGCTTTACCAGGGAAGAGAAAAGGATGCAAATTTGACTGGTTGTAAGAACAACAGAAAACATACAACGACAGATTCTGATGCAGCAATATTTTCTTGAGCACCATGGAAGAACCATATTTTAAAAAATGAGTACTAGATCTTCACAAACATCAAAATATAAAAACAAAAGGCGTGGTGTCTGGTGGCATAGTTCACAGGAATAAAATTTTAAGATATACTTTCTCTACTAATTCAAGTATGTCACTGTCTTATGGGAAGTTTAAACAGCTAAACGACATCTGCAAGCAAAGCTTCATATGAAAATCGAACAAGTTATTACACCAGAATATCAGAACACCGTAATTCTACAAATTTGTGGCAACATGAAACTGGCAGCAGATGCTTCATTAATTGCTTACCTTTTCTCTTCCACTAACAAAGAATATACTACAGGGCATTATCACAAATTTTTGGTGTGCATGCATGAAGTAAACATGAAGAGATTAAATGCACATTTGGCATGCCAATATGACTACATGGAGAAATTAGATACTTACTCATTATGTTCTGCAAGATTCAGAGATGTGTAATTTGATAAACCAAATCTTTCTTGAATCCTCCTGACAAACAACTCTGGAGGAGCTAATGCAGCACAGCATTGCAACAAAAAAAGATCAGATTCTTGCCCTTGTTCAAGCCTAGAGAGGAAAGGAAAAGTGAAAACCTCGGATTAATTTACTAAGGATCTTCTTCTATTTGTAAATTCAAAAATTTGCATTATAGACTCACCAGTGGACAGAACGATACCACTCAGAACTTAATATGGCAGCATCACCATTTTTATGCCACATGCCTGCACGCACTTGAGCACAAAATACCCTTAACCTTAGTGGATGCTCCATCACAAAAGCAGAAAATCCATAAGGCTGTAAACTACCCAAAACCTGCCCAAAAAATTCGTGGTGATGTGCTGATGAAGGTAGTGAAGAAATCACAATTGCCTTCTCCAGCTTTTCAGTTTCACCATAACAAGTTTTCATTGCTTCTCGCAACAGCAACGAAAGCAAACGATGTAAAGGAATGTGAAAAGATATATCCTGTGAACTGACATCATAAACTATATCAGGCCAATCAGCCATACTCAACATACCCAATGCTTCCAATTCTGTACCAAGGTCTACCTCCAGAAGACTATCATCTGACAATCCACTCGTAGAAGCATGTTCAGTATACATGTCAGTGGTGCCATCAACATCCATTGAATTACCATCAGTTACACCATGAATAAGAGGATGGCGATGCCTCTCATGATGCTTGCTAGGGGTAAGCACTTGGTCTCCATCAATACGCTCCCTATACACAGATGCCCTGTAAACCTTGTTACTATTTGTGCTCTTCTTTTTCCTAAACAATTTCCTCCTCAAAGTCGAGAAACTATAACCACCGCCACTAAGAGCATCAGAAGAAAAGGAATTATTCCTTGGAGCAGTTTCTGGTTCCAAACATCCCTCAAGAACTTTTAGGCATTCAAAAATCAACCGTATGGCAGAAGATGGAATAGACAAGTGATTCCGTATATCAGTATTTACATCATGATATTGCAATCCAAAATCCAATCTGCTGTTTCCGCTGCTTAAACTGCATGTAGAGCATTCTTGAGAAAGCCTTCCCACTTTTATATTGCGCAGACTATCACTGTCATTCAAACCTTGTATTCCAATAACATCCTTTATTTCCTTAGACTCAACAACAGATAATGTTCCTGGCACCAAAAGAGTATGGACATGGCCAAGATAGTCCCCCAACACAAATGGTGCAGTCAGATTTTCATTCTCCTCTTCTGTGTGAAGACCTGTTGCTCTCTTTAGAGCATCCATGCCTTGTACAAGACTTAAAAGTTTGATCCAAGTTCTGGAAATTTCAGGCCTCTCATGAGCAATGTATTTGGGAACCTCCTCATGGCTCAAAACATACCATGTATCTTTAACTAGAAGAATTGTCGTTTCATACAGATTTGCCCATTTATTTGCCTGCAAGAAGGTTTCTGATCAAAATTCACCATGATGTTACATATCCAACAAACCATGTGATTGAAGAATAACAGGAATATCCCCAAAGAATCAATAGATCAGTAAGACCAAGTTGTTGTGCTAATGGGTGAGAGTATCGCATCCTTGATTAATCTCATAAGCAACGTAAGTAAATGTTTATCCTTGACAAGTAGCATGCAAAACTTTTTCAGTGAGGCTATTCAAATGACAAATACAGAAAAAAATTTGGGAATGATGCAATGACATTGGAAAAAAAATACATAGACGTGTTACCTGTATACGGTTATCTTCTCCAACACAAGACAGAAAAAGGTCTCTCAAGCATCCCAGAAGTACACCCAGCAGATTCACTTCACGTACAAGTCGTGCTGTCAGAATAGGCACTGTGAATATTTGCACAGAGAGAGTTGATAGCAGTGGATACTTTTCAAGCATCGAATCACTGCGCTTTTTAATGATTTCACTAACAGACACTGGATAGTATCTCGTGAAAGCTTTGGCAAACTCATACTTGAAAAGAGGTTCCCCAAGCAATTTTAAGAGCAACTCATGAAGCTTTTTCACAACATCCTTGTCCAAGAACCTCTCTGCCCTCACAAGAACATCTAATAAACCAATACACTGAAACATTCTTTTTGAGATGAAACTGAGAAGACTTTCACTACATTTGCAAAAGTCAAGCAACAAATCAACAATCGCATAAGTTAACTTATTTGCAACCTTGCAACGCACATCACTATGATCACCTTTTCTGAGCCGCTTCTGATGCTCTGTTAATGAAACCTTGTCCTTCCAACACACTAGAAGAGCATCCAGAATGGGACCTACAGAATTTGCTAACTTCTCGGGGAGAGGTTGGATCTGGTCTGTGCCTTTATGCTTTGAACAGAATCCTTCACGTTTCCAGGCAGTAATATCTCCACAATCACAGCATCCGCTACCAGCGAACATAATGGAGTAGTCATGATCTTTGTGATTTCCATTCTGGAAACATGGAACACATATTGCACAAGTCGGATCATGCTCACATGTTCGGCAGTGGTAGACCAAATCATTTTCTCCCCAAACAGCCCCACACACGGCACGTTTGCCAACAGCTTTCTGAGCCAAATCCTGCAAAGATGCCTGTGGTTCACCCTCAAACATGAGCCATTTTAACCACAACATGCTCTCACCAAATTCTTTAACATTGATGCTGCTGTAGCTTCCTCCAGTCTCTGATTTAAATGATCTTCGAGGCTCGGATACATCTACATCGGTCGGTAAGATGGCAGGCACGATCTCTGGAATAAAGGATCTGTTTTCCTTCACGAAAGTTACAAATCCCAACTGAGACTGTTCCAGCCACTCCAGGGGAACCCCTTGCCGAACAAGTCTCTGAAATTTCACAGACAATACTATGATCACTAAGCAATAAATGTGGATGTATGTCAGACAGTGTGAAATAATAAACAAGCTATCAGAAATTCAAGAAATTGTAGAAATTTTTGAAGAAGAAAAAAAGAAAGAAGATAATATGGCCGTGTAATGCATTGTTGGAATCAGCTATAATTAATGAACCACAAGATATTCATCGTTATGAGAGGAAACGTTGTCCTCCGGGAGCGCTTCATTTCCTTTGAGGCTACAAGGAGTTGAGCGATGTCCTAGTGATCAAATTATCCCTTGTCTGAGTGCACACGAATAGGATATTTTCAGTAAAACCTATCAGCATTTTCAAGTGAACTCGCTTCCAAGTGTCATGCACTACCATTAATTCTGCAGCAAATTTCCACGTAATAAAGAATTCTCACAGGAGTCTGAAGAAAGCTACTAACTTTTTCTTCGACTTCCCTCTCCAAAAAGGTAAAAGGAATTGAAAAGGATCAGCAAAATTCGTACACAAATCATAAGAGAAAAATATTAAAAGATTCTTCCTTTACCGCAAGAAGATTTGATGATAACACTAACAGCTTTTCTTGCAAAAGAACACCTCTCGATTCCTTTCAAGATTATAAACCGTATTCCGAAGCAACCCTTTCTTGCTAAAAGGAAAACTAGACTCCTTACCAAAAAAAGAAATACCAGATTAAAACCCAAAAGCTGAAATCGGAAGCCGAAAAGAAAGAAAGGATCTCGACGGCTAATAAATATCCGAAACCCCCGCAACCCCTCGCACGAAGAAAATCAAACGCACACATACAGAGAGAGAGAGAGAGAGAGAGAGAGAGAGAGAGAGAGAGAGAGGGGTTATGCAGTCGTGCCTGGACGATGCGATCTCGGGGCGACGGGCGAGAATTCCGCTCCGGCGGTGAATCGACCTCCATTCCGGCCATGACCCCCAACTCCAGTGGTTCGATCTCGAAGTTCCTCCCCCCAGGGTTGCGGACC
Organism: Phoenix roebelenii; assembly: GCA_025769935.1. Classification (NCBI taxonomy): domain Eukaryota; kingdom Viridiplantae; phylum Streptophyta; class Magnoliopsida; order Arecales; family Arecaceae; genus Phoenix; species Phoenix roebelenii. The sequence continues at coordinate 9,322,590 of JAOXJJ010000195.1, forward strand.
GGAAGAGAGAGGAAAAAGGAGATGGAAAGAAAGGGGTGGCGGGCTTCTCCCTATCTACCAAACCCTAACTTTTCTTTTATTGTTTTAGGGTTTTGGGAATCTGAGATCATTCCTTCCCCTTGTTTACCTTGGCGGTACTCGGCCGGGAAAAAGGCGGTATTCTGCTGCGTTTTCTTGGCACGCCGCCACCGCGCCCTTCTCCATCCGGCCTCTGTTTGCTTTTATTATTAATAAAACTCTTTATTTTGGATGATAAGTAAGATTTTTATTTAAAAAACTTTTTCAAAATATAACAATATAATATGATTACTTACAAGCTCATTAGTTTATTGAACTATATTAAATAAAGGACTTTTCATTATTGCTACGAAATTAATACAGAAATTAGTGATATTATTAGTAAAATATTTACTTAATATACACCGCTACTAATGAAAATACTATTCATTAGTATTATACCTTATCCATATCCCACGTCATTAGATTATATTATTATTTTATTTTTTTAAAATTTTTATGACCATAATTTTGTTTGAAAATAGAAGTACACCTGCTAATAATTTCGTTATATTGCATTTAAATATTTTTTGAATGCAATACTTTTTATTTTTTTATTATATGCATGTTGGATCACGATCTTATTATTTTAAAATAATATGCTATTTTACTATATGCATAGACATACATATACTTTTATAATTTTATATAGGATAGTTTAGCTCAAAATTTTATTTTAAAAAATAAATAAGTTTTTATATCTATTTATTTTCTATTTTATTTTTTAGATATTCTATTATATACATTTTAGTTTGCATTTCAAGAATTGTTGGAAGAAGAAGAAAAAACTGCACTTTGGGCATGCGCATGGGTTACATGTTATTATATTATATAAATAAATAATAAATGACAGCTATTTAAGTTGCTATATAATTATATAAATCAAACGGGATGGCTAAAAACTGCCATAAACATCATATTAAGAGGTGTTCGTCTCGGCCATATGAATTATTTTTTATTTACATGTTGCTACAAAATCAATATATTTGCAGGCTTTGATGAAGTATATGGAGGATGGTTTTTTCCAAAATCAGCATGTTTTTAACCAGCTCGATGAACTTTTCATGTGTAATTGATAAATATTATAAAAAAACTTAGATAATTATTCGGTGCATTTAAAGCCATGCATAGATTAATGGTCCATTTAGGATGTCCTGAAAAATCATGATATTTTATAATTAAATTATTAAGATAATTCTATACTCTATATTTTTTTCTATAAATTTTAATTTTTTGAGGAAAATAAATTGGTATCGCATCAATTATGCATTAAATATTTCAATTTTGAGTAGTAATTATCAAAATCACATTTTATCATCATCCTTCAAATCTTACTATTTTTCGACTTTTTCTATTGATCAACTAAAGACCGCCTAAATATCTGATGTTCTCTTTAAAAAAAATGCAGATATTTTAAAACATGATAAAAATTTAGATTTGGCATCCAACCAGCCTTGTGCACCTGGAGTGCATGTGAATGCATGGAGGAGCATATTGTCCCACCCAAATCACCCAATGGAGGATCCAAGTTTAATGCAGGGTCGGCTATGATTTTCAAGTGGCCTTATAATAGGACACAACACCAAAGTTTTGGCTATCTGTAAAGCTGGGCACAAGTTGTTAAGTTAAAGAAACATCGAGGTCATTACTACTTTACAAGCCACCAGCATTTCTACTTTTTAGGTAACTTATAAGAATATTGCTTTTGTATAGTCTTATGTTTTCTTGATTTTGTGTAGTCTTTTTACTAGTGATGTAGCTGGCTGTACTCATGCGAGAGCAGTGTAAGCAGCCGATATACAAAAAAAAAAAGAAAAAAAAATGCTTTGATGGAAAACCTTGTAGAAGCAATATAATTTGGAAAAGCATTACCATATTCTGAATGCATCATTGACAAATGCGACAGTATGAAATGCTTCAACCACCACTCAGCAAATGTCGATCAAAAATGTACCTACGATGACTGAGAGGAGTGGAGGTTGCACAAGTTAGCCAAGACTAAATGGGTTCATAAGAAAGATTGCGTGCGATGAGTTGAGTGTGAGACACCTGGAAGATTTGTAGAAGAGAGATTGACTGTAGAGGGAGGTGTTAGAGAGAGCCCCAAAGAAGCATCCAGAGGGGGAAACTAGAAAAAAAAAAACATAATTATTTTCTAATTGGCATACGGTGGATCCTTATAAAAGCTGTGTGTTTGCATTGAAACCAGATGGTGCTTAACAAAATTAAATTTGTCGGTTGGTCTGTCAATTTGAAGCGGCTAAAAAAGTAGCTACACAATTTTAGTTTCTAATTCTTAATTAATCAATCACTAAGAAAATAGAATTCTTAGAATAGAAATAATAAGAATTTTGTTGCCGTACTTTGTTTTATTTAACTTTATTTATTTTAAGGGATGGATTCTGGCCGTTGGTGAAGTCAAGGCATTATTGGAAAGAAATTTTGACCTTTTTTTTCTCTCGGTCCAATCCCAACATAGTCCTCTTTCTTTTTTTTTCGGCCCAATCCCCACTATAGGATAAATAGGACCATCTGCCATCCATTTAAAGTTAATTGATAATTACAACCGCAATATATATTTTTTATCATAATTTTGAACTTGGAGAGTGGACACATGAATAATTGAAAGAGTTTATCATTATAGAATCAAGATTATATTTTCCAATCTAATATAAAAAGCATCAATGGAGTTGTCCCTGGAATTATTTCGTCCTATTTATATAAGACTCAGATTCTCGTAGTCCTTTTATATAGAAAAAAAATTCCCTTCCAAAATTGGTTTGAAAACAAGAGGAACCAATCCATCAAAAATTTCTATAGAAAATAATGAGGCAGATTGGCAAATGATTGCTTATTTATTATTTATTTTTAATACAAAAAATACAGAAAGGCTTTTTCTCTCCGACTTTTATTCGTCTCTCTTTCTTCGTCGTAGGTTTAACCTGCACCGATACCACATCATCTCATCCATCACCCATGAGGATCCAATAGTTTCTTCCTTACTCTCAACCCTTGTTGCTATTGTCTCCAATCTGCTAGTATTCGAGATATTCTCGCTCCTCTTTGCATTTAACTTCACCTATATTTTTTGAAATATTTTAACTTGTCAGTCGACATATAGCAAGCGTCTCTCCAACCTACAAGCTCATAAGTAGCATTTCTCTACATTAGAATCTAGAGCGGACCATTTCAGATTGATGTCATCTCAGCATTACATACAATAAATTTTTGATGAGTTGGTTTCCGTAATTATACATAAGAAAAGACAAGAATCTAGCAAGAAATGAGAAAATTTCAAAAAAAAAACCTTTCCGGTTATTATAATTACGATGAGTTGCAAGAAAATAAAAATTTAGAATTGTCAGAATTCTAAAGGAAAAAAAAAATACTCATAGAAATCTAGCTTAAATAAGTTTTTTATATGCACAACACATGCTAAATACTAGTTAATAAAATGCCAAGAAGCTTACACCATCCTCTAGAAAACCTCGGGCAAGACTCATTCTGCAATATTCTTAGACATATATAGCTGTAATTTGGTTTAAAGAAGCAGTGTGACAGCACAACCAAAATAAAGGAAGGAAGCGTACTAGAAAAGGGAATACCAAAGCGTCGAGAGAAAGGCCAGCGAAGGAGAGAAAGCTCACCATTTAACTATCAGGTACTACGTGCCTTTCTTTGGGTAGGTGGGAAATGGAGACACCATCAAGCCTCGCAGCTACTGCTTCAGCAAGGTGAGAAAGGAAGCGCGGTTAAATTAAAAAGAAGAAAAAAAAAAAATTCAACACTGTTTTTAGGCCCCACTCCCACTCTTCGATGGAAGACAGAGAGATAGGTATGATTTACTTAGAAGGCATGAGCAGTGTCGTTTCCCTTTCAATGATTTTCTCCAATTGAAACAACGACAAAGACTTCAAAGACTAGAATAGCCAACCAACTGCAGATTAAGGCTATAAAATCACTTTTAATAGGGCAACACTGAAACATCAAGAAAATTGCACTTCTTGATAGATATTGCATAGAATCCAAAGTGCTTGATTAAAAGATTAAATGGAACAAGCTGCAGATCTTGCACTAATCCAGTAACAACATAAAATCCCATCTATAACGACAAAATGCATAACATCCTTTTTTCTGCTACGGAATTGTGACCATTGAATCATCCAAACCGATAGAAATCCAAAACAAAGTTATAGAGAATATGAAATGCTCTTCCCAAAGACTAGTATAGGAGACAGGTGATTCCAGCAGGAAGCCGGTGCCATCCATTCAGTTTATCAGTACAGGAGACAGGTAATTCCAGAATTTTATCATAAATCTGGATACCCATTATACTAAGTCAACAATTAAGTATTGGCAAAGAAAATTGCCAAACTTTCCGCTGATATATTAACTTCACGCCATGCCTGAAGCAAATACGCCCTGCCGCATGCAAACAAGAGGCAACAGGAAACCTCAAACCGTATATCAAATCACTAGATTTTGTCTGACCGCTTTATCAAATCCTTCTGTGATGACCTTGTACTCTTCTTTTTTTATTCAAATGAGATATGAAAGTCGATTTTTTTTAGTAATTTATCAAATCTCTAAGAAGCTGCGGTCATCGTGATAAACTTCTGAAAAGAAGTTAAAAGAAATTGACTAATCTACCAACCATTCTTTTAGATGACAAAAGGTGGCGTTTCTTAAAAAGAGGGAAATGTACTCATGCTGGAAAATTAACCAGGCCCAGATGCCTGATGATGCACAATCTAAAACCGGACAGTATGGTATATCTTTAAGCCCCAAAACCAATTATAATGTTACACTGACATGCAATAGAAAGCTATCCAGAAACACCAAAGGAGGAGGACATCCAGGATTAGCTACATCTAACTAGTGTTGGGGCACATGACAAACAATGTAAAGCCGTGATCCCTTGCAGCTCTCTGATTCTTCCCTCACAGAGAGATCGACAACTGAATCAATATGGATACATGGATTTAAAATGGGAGCAGCTATAAATACTTGAAGTGTGGTGAGGCAGACGGTTGGCTAGGTAACTTAGGAGAGAATTCCACAACAACAAATGAACCAAGCACACTCAATAAAATCTTGTGTATATAATTAAACATCTTATTCATTTGTGTCCCGTAACAAAATCATATTAATATGGGAAAAACATTACCAACAACAATATAATGTGAAGGATGGCACAGGGCACAGAAAATTTATGTCTAGGCACAAATTACTGTATGACTGAAATAAGGGAAGGAGACCCAAAGATCCGAATGGAAGAAATGTAAGGTAATACTACAAGCCACCCGGCCAGTTCACAACAAGCATGCTGTAACTTTGACGGCTTCCTGCAGATGGAGAGGAAAGATGAATTACAAAAAATGGAACTCCAACATGTGTGCCTCCAAAAACATGGGATGTTATTCTTACTGTTGCCAGCAGCGAGAAGAACCCCATCAGCTTCAAGGTTATGCCTCATCTGTTGCCAGCAGTAGACTGTTTCATTTAAAAAAATTGCACCTAACGAACTCTTTACCTTCTTTAATATCCAAAAATATGAATTAACTTCTCCTCCAATTACCTGTACATCTTTATTAGCTACTAAGGGTGGAGGGTCTCCGCTTCTCGAATTTCACCCTCCGTTTCTTGTCATTAATAATGGGTTTAAACAACCGTTCTGTCTCAATTTCTGACTGGAGGGAGGTTTTTAGCCTCTTCAAATGTCCAATACACTGACTGTGACCATAACTGCTCCCAAGGTAGTTCTGTTCATCATAATTATGTTTCCTCTCATACTTAGAGTACCACTTTGCTTGCAGGTACGACAATGATCTCCATGGAGGCAGAGGCATGGAATTCTGCTTAAGAGAACATTTGGCAGCATCCACCATGACCTGTAACAACTGCTTCAGTCTGGTCAGAGAGCCAACATAGACTACTGGAAGAGAAGTTAAGATTGCATTATAAGATTCAACAGCCCGGGCTATTTCAAAGTGGCTCCGAAAGTCAATGTCAATGATCAAACGCTCAGAACCTCCAGGGTAGCCATTGGTAACCACATCAATATATTCATGATCACCTGATGAGAAAGAAAAGCAAATCAGAAAAAGTCAAAGCTATACTCCATGTAATGACATGAAGGCCTAGGGCATACCTCCAGGAACCTTGTCAAAACCCTGCCACTTGGATGAACATACCGCCGCATCATAACCAGAAAGTTTGAGGAGCTTTACCAGCGACCGACGAATACAGATGCCATTGCATTGCCCTTCCCTGACAGTATGAAGGTCTGTCTCGTTGATAGAAAGAAGATGGGACTGGACAACCGATAAAAGATCATTCTCATATTGATCTGTGGCATGCTTGTAGAACTGCAGAATGAGAGAACAAAAGACTATAGGTAAATTCTTTTCTAAGAGCATTAAAGTAGTTAGAAGTTAACAAGTTTGATATGCTATGGAATATACTTTCCTTTATTGCTCAGAAAAATAAAGCCTGGTACAACCTATGCCAAATGCCAATGACCATGCCTTGTCATACTCCAAATGTCATAATTATATAATGGTTTCTTGAACAGCTACGAATAACTCAAACTAGCTAGCAGGGCATGCAAGTATGCATATCCATAACCATCGAAATCAACCATTTCGCAAACCTCAAATATGATCATTACTTCTGCAAAAACACTGGCAACACAAAAGAATATATACCTCTCTGACTACTAAAACTTAAGACTCCCGCTGGACTTTTCATCTAATTCAGTCTCTTGCCAAGATTGATATCATATTCCTGTAAGGCTACAAATATCCTTCTTGTGAATGATGGAAAAACTTCACAGATATGGATTACTAATGTAATTAATGAACTGCTTCATGAACTAATTATGGTCTGAAAATAAGAAACTCTGTCATGGAAGGTTGTCATATAAACAAGCTATCGACGAAAGGCAGATGGTTTACCTTTGGTTAATGATATTAAATGGTATACTGCCATAAATTTAATACTTGAAGGTTAAATTGGATACAAAGCTTCTTGTCAACCATCAAGTTATTGTTTACCAAGAAAGAAGAAGAGGGGGGGGGGGGGGCAAAGAAATTGGACCAAATGTAAATTATACATAGATCCGAAAAGGTGGATGCGGTCTTCCAATTATCACTTTACTTTGAGAAGGTTTTATATGAATTCTTCTTGTAAAGATATCCCAACATACATATAGATGTAGTAGAGTCATCATAAAATCATCTATTTCATTTCTTTCCCTCTCCAACACTCACAAAAACGTAAATAATTACCAGGGGAACTGTTGAATCAAGTATATTCCTAACTTTTCTTCTTGGAACATGGATTAATCAACAAAATTTCAAAACTTTCCTTTTCATATCTCCTGATTATTCCTCTAGCAATTTTTTGGGACATCAGTCAGTCAGCATTATTTATATCAACTACAACTTCCTTTTATGAATTTTATACCTCTCATCCTACTTTATGCAATAGCCTACATTCACTTCATGCAACTAATAACTCACTGGAACAAGATAAAAGAGAAAGGCAGTAAAGATTTCCAAATATTCAAACCTAATGAGAATAAAAGATGCTCCAGATTCAATTATCCAAACAATCCAACCCATTAAAACTTACGTTTTTAAATTCTAACTACAAAATACTTCTTCAGCATCCAGATTCTATAATGATCAAAAGTCAATTGCATTAACAATGCAATACCACACCTGTTCAAAAAATTATGTATGGGGTAAGCGCGCACTTGATAGCTCGAAGGTTATTAACATTGATTCAATCACAAGTTTAGAACTTATTCTAGATTCAGCTCAGAAATACTGCAATAAGTTTTTCGTTCTCAAAGTATAACAAAGAACACAACTTTCAGGAAAAAAAATATCATACAATTAAGGCAAAGATAAGCACATAAAATACAAGGAAATTAAAAATATATCCGACAAAAGAAAAACAAAGAAAGAAACGGGAGCTAACCAAGACTTTCTCCGCGAGATGATTAAGATCGGGGAACCCGGAATCGCTGTCGCTGCTGTACCATGACTCCGCCCCACTGCTCCCGTTCTCCAAGAAGTCGCTGACCATCACCGCCAGGTCATGCTCACTCTCATGGCTGAACCCCCCAATTTGGCCCACGAACTCCCTCCCCTCACCACCATTCAGCCTCACCCAGAGGTCCCCCGCGGCCGCGCAAATACGGCAGTCGCCCTCGCCGCCGCAGTTCCGGCGGTCGGGGGAGCCTCCGGGCGTCCGCGGATCCATTCCCCACGAGCCCAGCTTTATCGGATGGCGCCGCGAGGCGGCCGGCGGTGACAGCCCTTCCCCTACCCGCACTCCGAATTCCCGCGTCAACAGCATGAGAACCAACTCGCCAACCGTTCAGAAAACCCCAAATCCTCAAATCGAATTCCAAGTGCAGCATCAAGAAACCCTAATTTTCACATCAAAAACAGCGAAATGGAGGCAAGTTCATCGTCCAGATCAGATAAATTTCTCGATTCGAGGATTCAATCGACGAGATTTCAGAAACCCTAACCCTAATTCTTTTGAACAGGGGGTCCTTTAGTTAGTTTTATTTCGGTCAAGAAATCTCTCGAAGGATCCAAATGGGTGGGAGAAGGAAGAGAGCCCGCTGCAACCCAAAAGGACGAGAAGCCAATGCCCCGAGGAGGTATCTATATCGTGGGCATCGGCGAAAGCGAAATGACGATAATACCCCCAACGTTCTCCGTTTGGCCGTCGAGGGCGAAAAGGACGGGGAGGTCCTTCCTCCCTCGGCGTGAAACGGACAAAGAGCTTCTCCGAACCCGCTTCTTGACGGACGGAGACGTTAGAATGGGGTCGCCACAGGGATTGCTCTATGTGGTGACGAAATCGCAGCCATCGAGTCGGTATCAGAAGGGTGCGAGTGGAGGGCAGAGGAACGAAGCATGGGGCTTGCCGTTCCCATCGCGCGGTTACGGGTTGCTATCGCTGGGTCGATCGCGTTGATGCGGAGATAGCATTGGTGGGGGCCACGATATTTGGTAGCTGAGGGATTCATGAGAGCCGTCTGATCCGGTTTGGACGGCTATTAGAGGTGGGGATTTTGATGGTCCGTCATTTGGAGCAGCCATTTGTTACAACAGCTGTGGTAAATAAGGCACGAACTCGAAGCAGCAGGCTAATGCGAGAAACTCCTGGCAGCTAAAACGAGAATATGGCTATAACCTTCGCGGGACGGTTCTTTAGCAGTTCAAGACGCAGGCACAACTTGGATAGAGCCAAGTTTCATGGTTCGCTGTGGTTCGATGACTCGAATGCAGTTGCTAACCTCCTTGGCATTGGCTAATTGGATTTTACTCGTGCCTAAGTTTTACAAGTTGTGCGAATGGATTTACACTGCTCGGCTAGAACATAACAACTTCTATAGCTTGGGCTGATCAAAATTATATGCAATATGAGATATGATTTGATATTCGAAACACAATTTCATGTCTTAGGATGAGATCGCATTGTGATAATAACATGATAGACCTACAATATGGGGCAAATCCACTTGGGATCAAACCGCGAACTCGCGTTCGGGCTAAAGGGGGCCGGCGTCGCGTGAACCAACCAGGGAGGGCATTTCCGTAAATCGGATGTGGGGACGGAATCGGAATGCCTTGGCGACCAAGTTTGCGGTCCAAACCGGCGAGCAAAAGATAACGGTCGTCGCTCAGACTGGAATCCGCGACGCCGTGGCCCACACGGCAGGCGGCAGCTGGGCGCGTATATACCTGACACGTGTCAGAACTGCATTGGCGGGTTCCCCCTATGACGCTCCCTCGCCGCGGTGTTCACGAGCAGCGCGGGGGTGCTGCGACTAATCGCCTTAAATGGGCGGTCGGCCCGATGCCTCAGATGGCTGCCTTCTCTGGTTTGACTCTCCTTCCTCTTCCCCATTTCTTCTCCTCCTAATCCTCGCAAACAGATCGGTGGGGATAGGTCTGTTTACACGGCAAGGAATCATATTCTAAGTTGGAACAATTTTTGCAACGACCGTTGAGGTCAAGACCCCCCTATGGATAATGGGAATGGCATGAGACTAGATCAACGGTCTGTTCGGTGTATGATGTGTGGGCCAATCAAACCAAGTCATGTGAAATGTGCTTGGACCTAATAATCTTTTTAGGATATCCTATGGGAATATGCTATGCCATGATGCCTTTCACGGAAAGAGATAACTACTTTGTTATTCTATAATTATAAATGTCAAGACTATTCAATTCATGAATCTTAAAAATTCAGACTAATTAGCTCTTGTTGTATGATCATCAGGTGGCTTAAAAAGCGGTAGGACATGATATCGTAAAGGTGTACTGTTATTATCGTGTTACATCCTTTCAACCACCACTATTTTTTTTCTTCTTATTTTCTTAGGGTTTTTTTGACTAAATTACAAAAGTCTTTTGAAATTAGGGATGAATTACGTTTACATCCTATAATTTAAAAAACCTATATTTACCTCCATAAAATTTATTTTTATCCAACATGTCAACACATAAATTAACAAAATGTTAATCAAACTATTAACCTTAAATGAAACCTAAATGACACAACAGAAAAAAAAAATAATTTAAATGATTAAAATAATCTTAAGTGACATAACATCCTCCCAAGAATATAAAAAATTATATGTCTCCTCCTCTTCGCTCATGGGCAAGAGCAATTTCAACTTTTAATAAAATAAATAATTTTACTAACACCGTCTGTTTTATAATTTGCTCTCGTTTTCTTTTGTTGGGAGGAGCTATGATCTCCCAACAAAAGAAAGTAATGATTGTGTCTGGATTTTAATGACAATTGTATATCAAAAGGCCGGCTTTTATGATTGTGTATTGCCTGTTCATTTAACTGAATTATCTATGTGCTCCTTAAACCATGAGCTTTTGTCATGTCTCATGCAAAGACAAGTGTAATTCCTGGAGAGTTCTGTTATCCTTCCTATGATCCCTCACATTGTCCATCTAACAGCTACAAGCATCTTTCTGGGACGAAGAGAAAAGAACTCGCTGCACCGCACTTAACCTTTTTCCAAGTGTATTCCGCAGGCCAAGAGGGCTAGAATAGGACTGTTTACTATAAAAGAGGTTGCACTAGTTACTTTACCATAAGAAGGATGCCACTATCATGTCACGGAACCATGAGAGTCTTCGTTCTGAAAGAAGTAGGGTACCATAAAGGATCTAATTATTAGATATGGACCACAATCCAGCGAACCAGTCCAACAATCCACAATATCCCCTTGCATTTAAACAATTTAAGATCGAGATTTGAAACGACCCGCTCGACCTGATCCATGTAATAATTTCTCCCATAAAAGAAAAGAAAGCACCAGCCACGTGGAAGGTTGCGTAGAGGGACACCATGTGGCGTGTCGTAGTTTGCCTCTTCCGTCGGCTCTGGCAGCTCAGCAAGTATGTCTACCTTTCGCCAGCACACGTTCCGCCAACTCTCCCCATTTGGAAGATCTTAAAACCATCAACGGGAACAGAGCAACGAACATATAATATAATTCAGGTGGTGCAAATGTAGGGTAATACGCATGGTGGGCCCTACAAATTAACTGTTCCAACGTATATTCCCATGGCCTCGATCGTACAGTGGAGATGGATGTAGGCATGCAGAAAGCCACGAATAAAAATTTCTACATCCTTGTGCTATTAGCTATTACAACAGTTACGGCAAGCTGTTAGAAAGATGGAGGAAAAGAAAGGAAGAAAGAAAGAAAAGTTGCAAACCAATATAATCACAGTGATGAGATCATGATGGTTAGAGCCATAATCAAATTAGGATTCGGTGGCTACAAGATTACTTACAAAATGATGAGATAATTGATTCACACTGCAACGCCTCATACTTTTCTTGTTTGATTGGATCTGTTACGCAGCATGACATGTTTATCATGCTAGAACACCATCACTAAATATGTATACTCGTGGAAGGACAACCACAACGGATAGTAGGAGCAGGTTTCAGTCTCTTTCAAGCCTACTCAAATAGTCTTATCACATTATCTCCATGATTGCTCATCCTCTATCTCAAACCACTGTCTCAATCATCTACGCTTGTGATTACCAATACACCTCCAAAAATTTATTATAGCAACAATAATGGCTTTTGTCTTACCTTGAATGATGACCAAATAGTAGCCAACCGAGCCTCTGATGGGGTCTGGATTTGTTACTACGTTGATCTTGGACATGCATGACCTAACGTCCCAACCACCGCGATTAGGGCCACTAAGGGGTGGCACGCTACGACCGATATAAGTGCGAGAATTTTGTCAGTATATTACTACAGTCTCTGATGGGGTTTGGAGTCAGATAAAGCAGAAGGCTGCAAGTTGATTAACTAAACAAGGAACCAAAAAAGACAACCACCCAAACCTCAAATGTTGCAGTGGAAAACAAGTGGCTCAGACCCAGAAAAATTTGAATTCTTTTTGGCAGTAGAGATTTGTAGTATTTAACAGCATTTAGCCAAGAGAATCGGATTGGGCATGAACTGAAATACCGATCCTTAGCTCAGTGGATTTCCACAAGATTAAGATCGACCCAGCTAAAGATTACCCGGTGACCCAATGATATATGCTCAATAGGTTCCAAAGAGCACAAATTGCAATCTCTCTAAAAGTTTCTGATTAATTGGTACAAAAACAACTTGAAAATCAGTGAACACTAAAGAGTTTATTAGTTTCTCGCCTCATGTTCCCTGGTAGTTGCCCTAATCATGGAATTGCAGCTTCGATGTATTAATTACATACAGTTCTTGCAAAATGACAATTTGATGGACAAATTATAAGTTATCAACACATAATCCTTTCACAATGCAAAATTAAAACTTCATCTCAGAGCATAATGATTAATTTGAACTAAAGAGATGGATGCTGACTCTTCGGACTCTCTTTTTCTAGCCTTGGAATCATTTATAAAGATCCAGGCATCTGACAACCTGTCTCCCATGTGCCAATCGTTGACAGCTAAGGAACTAAATGATTCAGAAGACCTCCCTGCAAGAATCTTCCTAGAGTCAACCGAACCTCTAATTTATAATTCAGATCTGCAATGAACTCACCCATCTACAAAACTGCTGTACTTTCATGCATACAATATAGTTCTAGGAACCAAGAGTCCCATCAACCCCCAGGTATCTACTTCTGTGTCTGTCTGATCTCTTGAACTGATCAATTCACAGGCATTTGCAATTAAAATTATCATCCGTGTGCATAAACCAATACATGCACTGCATTTGTTGCACTATCACAGGCTCATCCATCGAATTTGTGAAGAATATATGGTTCTTGTTCCCCTAAGTCTCCTTTGCAAAAGAGCACAAGTTTCCATTTCACATACTACAATAAATAAAGTCCCTATATAATGCTTTGTTGAAAACCGAGGATAAAGAAAAATCTAGTCCTGTTGTAAAATGTCACGTCTACAAGTGTAGAGTAGATACAAGAAGCCAGAGAATCCCAAGAAAAAAACCAGAGAAAACAAATAACAGCAGGTATCAATATTTAAGAAGCATAATCAATCTGGATATCCAAGGCCATTTGAAAATATTTGGCAGGTAGAGAGGAAACGTCAGGCATGTTACGTGGCAACATGTTCCTCGTGTTAACTGGAAAAATTGATAATGATACTGAGGGCATTCTACTCCCATGACCCTTTTGATTTAGACAGAACTGAGGACAGATTACTGTTTCAAAGTAGTGATGACAATTGGCCATTCCAGTATAGAAACGAACAAACAGCTTTAATGGATGAAAAATGGGAACACATGCAAAAGTCAAGAGCTCTATGAACAAAGGGGACCATCCATTCAGAGTTAGATTTCAGCTGAAAGAATTATCTTCCTTTTCTCTGTTAAGTAAACAGAGTAAGGCAAATTCTGCTTACTTATGATGAATTTGATCTGTCAGACATGAAACAAGTGGTAGTTGAGCTGCTAGGTGGGCACAAAACTATCCATAACTAAAAAAAAAAGAATTAAGTTCTTTATGTTCAAATTATGTTCAGTATCATGAAATTCCATTTTTAATTGAAGGATCTTCACTATTATACTACCAAGGGCCTGTTTGGGTGACTAGGATTTATAACCTTAGGATAAAAGTCGTGATGGGATGTGGGTTTTGATCCTATAAGATTCTACATAAAATCCTATTGGGAGAAAAATCCCATGTAATTAATCCTATCCTATGTTCGGATAAAAAATTAGGATTTCCTCCGCCTCCCTCCTTCCTCTTCACCCTCCTCTCTCTACCCCTTCTTTTACCCTGTTCAACGTTCCCAACAAATGGGTAGATGACTAGATTTGACATGGTTTTAAGGACCAAAATTATTGCATGGGCTATATGGGAGAAAGATATGAGCTGGAAATAAAATTTAATTTGCTCATTATTGGAATGTCCTTAAAATTATTTGACTTAATATTCTTTTAAGTTGAGCCTTTCACACTTCTATTCTTAAGATACCCTCCACTAAGCTAAGAAATTGTTATTTCACTTTTTTAACCTAATGATAATAAGAGGAAAAAGGAAGGACGCTCGTTCTCATATCAAAACCAAGTCGACCAGAACAACATTACCAGCTAGAGTAAATAAAACATTATGCCAATATAGGAATTCAACCATAGGCATAAAGTAAATGTGCAACCATTTCAACAATATATAAGCAGGCTGTCTCTCTAGCTAGCACGTCACAAGCATTCCAGTGACCAATTTGTGCATTCCAACAACCATAGACTTCAAATTATATTTGATAAAAAAAATAATCCTCTAAAAATTCAAACATCACTCAAACCACAAAAGAGTTGTGTATAGAGTAAATATCAAGAGAGGAGATCCTAGTAATGCTTTTATATGGCAATATGGAATTCCATGACACAGGTCTCTTGTTGAGACATTCTGTCAAAAATGTTGATACCGCTTTCTAGGCTCTCACACTTTGCATACATAGAAATCAATGAATTAGAAACAAAAACATCCGATTCAAACCCGCTCTACATTTCCAATTTGTGCAGCTCCTAACCTTGGCAAAGGTCCAACAGAGAAGCACAGGCCTTCAAAACACATGAGAAAGTATAGGAATCATGATCGATCCCTTCTCTCCTCTTTCGGTGGAACAAATCTATGGCTTCCTGGTTCAACCCATTCGAGGAATAGCCTCTGGTCATGGCATTTGGGAAAGAACACGTTACAACTCGGAAAGCAACTGAAGATTGCCCGAGGATGTAGGAGAAAACACACCTAAACGGAGGTGGTGAGGGGAGGTAGGAGACGGCAGATGTTAGGCGTGCCTTCGTTGCTAATGAACATCCTGTAGGATCCTGAAGATCTATTGCAAACAAGATGGGGGCACAAATGGAGAGCCCAATGATCACAAGAAAAAAATGACCTTCGGAGGAGATTTTTTTTCTTTACAAGATCCATCACTTCCCACCATTCTGTTCTCCTGTGGTTCAGCAAGCCAAATAGGGAAAAGGAATGGTAATAGTTTTTTTTTATCCCTAGGATCCAAAGATCCTACAGGATTTGGGTCATTCCCGTTGTTTCCAAACAAGCCCTAAAGGCCTATTTGGAAAATCCAGCAGGATTGGACTAGATTTCCCAATGGATTCATGGGGTGGACAGCCTATTTTAGAAAGCCCATATTAATCCAATACTTTCCAGCCCAAATCCCATGGAAGGAAAAAAAAAACCATGAAGGTTTTTTTTTCCTCCTGCATGCCAACAAGCCCACAGATAAAATTGAGGCTAAGATTAGGATAGGCCTTTAGAAGAATAAGGGTTGGGCAAGCTAGCGGGTACAATTCCTATAGAAAATCCAATCCAATCCTGCTAGATTTTTCTAACAGGCCCTAAAAGATAAACATGAAGCAGAAATCAAGAAGGAAATTTACATAATTACCAAGTAGCCCATGCTAATCTCATTGCTGCCTACTTCCTAATGTTTATATGATTCCATATGGCGGCTACACTATAGAGTTCAAATATCTCATAGTTGCAATTACGAGATAGTTCTTACTAAGCATACATACATAAATAGCATTGCTGCTGGGCCAGAACAACAAAAAAGCTAATTGAACTTGTAGGGTTCTATAGTCTGTGTTGTTTTAGAAATATCCGTAGATAGAACACAACAGCTCTGCTGAACATTTTTCAACGCATTAGGCATGAGAGTGACGCCTCATCAAGCTTATTATCTGAGACAATCCAATTACAATGCTGGCTTTATGGTGTACATATGGAGTTCAATTGGCCAATGATTATAATCTTTTAACAAGGGAAATTTCTGTTCCAATTTGCATTTAATAAGATAAAAAAAGGAAGGCCGGAATTTGATTTCAGTTAGTATTAACATGAATCTAAAAAAATTAGATGTTCGGTACAGCCTATAAAGATCTTGGCATGAAGAAGATTATACTTGAGCAACATATTTACATATCACATTCCATCTATGCAATGATACTGATGCACGCCTGGAAAGAAGAACAAGAACAAGAATAATAACAAGAAAGTTGGTATATGCACCTTCTTCCGTTAACAAAGTGCAACAAAATAACAAGTATAATTCCAAAAGTGTAAGACAAAAATTGTTTGCAATTTAAAGTTCAATAAGGCCAACACAGTGAATAAGTTCCTGATAGCTTTGATAAGTCCAAGGGAAAATAAACTGCAAGGTAGAAGAAAAAAATTGCTAAGCCAAAATCCAAGCACTAAAATAGCGACAGCAACAAGACTACGTTGATTACATAGGTGGCTTTCACAATATGCTGGACTTAAACAGTTAAGCTCTAATGAATAACTTTATTAATGAATTCCTGAAAGACTAATATATCGGAAAACCCTATGTATAAACAAATTATAAAGAAAAGCTTATCTTATCAAATAAATAGATAGTTCACAGAAATTGATATTTGAGAATTCATCATCTGAGAAAGAATTATAATAAATAACATTTATATAACAATACATGTGGATAAAATACACATATTTTCATGAGAAGCAGAGTGAATAACAATTACCTTCTCCCACTGATGTATGTGCATTTTATTTTCTTGATAAAGATGTTCAGCTGGATGGAAGCCTATCAATGGTCAACAGAAAACTTGCAAAGCTTGCAAATCTACCTAGGCCGAAGATCTCGCTGAAAAGCAGAAAAGATATGGTAAGAAAAGATAATCAATGATCTCAACCACATACTAGTGGTTTCCTATTATTTTGGTGGGTGAGCATGACCCCTTCCACATGCTTCCAGAGTACAACTTCACAAACAAAAAAAAATGGTTACTGAAATAGCACTAGCAGTGTAGCAAGAGCACAAAGTTGGACAGCTTCGTAGCGTACAACTGAATATATGCAATGTCAAAGTAAGATATACCAAGTCTGCCAGTTATACAAAGGAGCCATCCAATCATCCCACAAAAGATATAGCAAAATAGCAGTTTGAGGGACCCTTCATCAGCGATTGCATGCTTCAGCTTTTTAATACATTTCAAATAAATATCCATCAATCTAAGGGAAAGATGAAACAACGTGATTCAAATGCACCAGAATTATTGTCCCTTACAACTAGCTTATGTATATCAAAACATGGACCGGTGGAACCCTCCTGAAGTGGGCACTTTGAGGCATTACCAAACCGGACCATTCAGTTACTGGGATGATTTGGCTAGTCAATTCAGTTCTAGAATTGAATTGTTTTTATTATAGAAACCCCTCCTGATCCTCTCCCTCTCTCTAGATTCTTCTCTCCCTCACTTCCCCCCTCTCTCCTTCTCAACTTCTCGATTCTCCTCTCTCTCTCCCCCCCCTTCTCTCTCTC